>SKCR01049217.1:0-76100 GCA_019454045.1 Zanthoxylum bungeanum
TCCTTTGCTTTTGTCTCTCAAAATTTGGAAACCATTTTGGAGGCTAGATTGGCAACTTCACTACCCCAAAAAGAGGGAAAAATATTTTCTTTCCTTTTTTCCCAAAAGTGACGTGACTGGTTGGGGAAATTTTGTCACTTTTCCACCAAAAAAATAAAAACAACTTTTTTTTTATTTATATATACACAAATGACGTGAGTTGTTGGAAATATTAGTCATGTTATGTTTTAATTTTAATCATATTAAAATACTAGATGATAAAGCCAACACTTGGCTCAATCAAAAATATATATTACTTTAATATATATTAAACAACAAATAGGATTGTAATACTTATAAAGTAAAAAATAAATTGTCTAATTCATTAATTAGACCAATTATTCATTTACATTTAAAGTGTCATGCCATAATAAATAAATAAATGTGTATATAATCTAATTATGTATCGAATACAAATACATATTAGAAAGACCAAAATTTTTCTGACATGTGTAAATTCGTTTACCAATTAAACGATTCGAAATGAATAATTTAATCCGATAAAATATTATGAATAATCGATATTATTCATAACATATTGCCCTAATTCTCAACGAGTACACTTCATATTGTGGGACTCTCTAAGTTCAGGTATATCTGTCAAGAAATCCAATTTCGTGTCCATAATTCACCCACTCGTAAATTACGACGACTACAGATTATCTCGTTGAACTATGCAAGTCGAGATCATCGCATACGTATGATCCCCTCGTTACAGGCTATCCATATTATACCGGAGATATAGATGAGAACGTCAAATCCCTAAGGTATAATATATTCGACATAGAAATTTACGATCTCTAAATAAAACTTGAAACTCGCTTCCGCAGTGTACCACGACCATGGATTTACTAGATCGTAAACACGTGCAGGATACATAAACCCATATACACAGGACTGAAAAATTCTATCTTGATACACATCTGATATCATGAGCATCGGTCCACACCCAATGAACAGGCGGAGGTATGACCTAAAAAGGTCAGTGACGTGACTGTCATCAAAGTGTGGAGGATAACTCATATATCCACCGTGATATCTCAAGTATAAGGACCACTATGCTACTCGACTCAAGAAGATTCCTATTGACGTTGGTGTACCATATATTAGGAAATATTCGGTGAGTCATTCAGTGTTTATCAAATAAACACATACATGTCTATACGAGTCTCCAAAGACTCATGGCTCACTAGGATAAACCATCAGACCAAGTCTCGATATACGACATGTATTGGTCTCAACGGATTTTACCAACCGACCCGTGTCAGTAAATCTTGACCAGGAACTCTATTTGAGAATATATAACTTATAGTGATGTTTCCCAATGTCAATTACAACCTACGTTGTAACTGCGCATTACGTTGTAAATCCTCGGGTCTTTGTCTAATATATATATCGCTAAACCAGATTTAGTTTCAATCTAATCAAATTAGATCGAATATATATATATATATATATATATATATATATAATATTATGAAAATAAATTATTCGTATTCATGAATTAGACATAATCACGATCCGAATTTGCGCTCTGAGCACCAACCCTAACAGATTATAGGAAATAAAAATCAGGATCAGTGTTTACCCTATGTGGTGGGGCCATTGTGTGGAGGAGCATAAAGCAATCTTGTATTGCCGACTCCACCATGGAGGCTGAGTGTGTAGCAGCTTGCGAAACAGCTAAGGAAATAGTTTGACTACAAAAATTCTTGGGAGATCTGAAAGTTATTCCAGATATGGATAAACCACTCACACTTTATTATGATAATAGTGGTGCAATAGCAAATTCCAAAGAACCAAGAAGCCACAAAAAGGGAAAGCATATAGAGAGAAATATCATCTCATTAGAGAGATAATGCAGAGAGGATATGTTTCTGTCACGAAGATTGCATCCGTAGAGAACCTGGCTGATCCGTTTACAAATACCCTATCGGCTTAAGTGTTTGAAGGTCACTTAGATGGTCTAGGATAACGTAACATGTCTCATTTTCTCCAATGCAAGTGGGGGATTGTTGGGATATATGCCATAAAGCTCCATGTAATGTAAACATAATTATATGTTATGAAATAAAAAGATGCATTATTCATTTATCAAAAATAGTTATTTTAAATCGCATATTGTAAATTATCTTGTTTACCTTTGATTACTCATGTGCCTTCAGACTTAATGTATGAGTGTCATACACAAGACGATTTAAATCTGAACTTAGTAATTTAAAATAGTCTATAGAGAACAAACAAAACATGTACTTTATTTATGGTTTATCTATAGCTGCGGTCTATACTATAGTTGTATGGCGACCTTGATCCGGGATCGTCCATGTTGTGACATGAGAATGAAGGCACCTTATATGATGTGATCATATAGGACTTGACACATATAGAAATAAATTTCTTATAATATCCATTAAATAAAGAAATTCATTTCAATCTACTAGATGGTCATATATGGATTGATCTATGAGTGTACTGCGAATTTTCACATGCAAGGTTATGTCATTTGATTTACAGAGGTGAGGTTAGTGTAGCAATCCCGACCAATAGCTATGTACTTTGGGGACATGTTTTGGTGTGTAGCTAGGGACGTTTTACATAGATATGGAGTTCACTCCTTCTTGCTAGAAGTAGATGAGTATATTCCTAAAGAGTTGATTCAGTACTTGAACGATTAGAGCACTCATGTCTTTCTATTCCGAATAGAAAGATTAATATTCATAATGGTTATGAATAAATTGTTCATTAGAGAATCAATGATACTTAAGGTAAAAATAATTAAAGGGGTATAACAGATATTATGATCCGACTCTAATTATGAGATACTCGTGAATGACCAATCTGTATGTAATTATTATATCGATGGACACCGACATAGTTCGACTTATTTTATTTATTTACGGAAACGAGAGTGCAGCTTTGGGTTTTTAGTGGAATAACCAGAAGTTAATAATTCGAAATATTTAATTAAGAGTTTAATTAATATTCTGAGATTATTGGAGCTCGGAATTGTAGGTCCATTTGGTCCCCGTACTAGCTCGATACACTGTAGTAAATTAAATATAATTGGATAGTCCAATTATATACTCAAACATATATATTATTATTAATGTGATTAATAATATATTTTGTCACACATGTAACTTTATATTATTCTTAATATAAGGTTTTCATTAAATAAATGATTATGAGATAATCATTTAATTTAATATAAATATTAAATTTTTTAATATATCATTTATAGAAATAAAGAATTTTAAAATATTATTTTAAAAATTCAATATTGCAGAAATGATATTTTCACCTTTTTATTTTGGCAACTAAATATTATAATTATGATGATAATTAAAAATTTGGTTGTTACAAAGAAAGGGTGGGCAAATTAAACCCCAAGTATAAAATGATAAGTATTTTATCTTTTTATCCTAATTCAATTTGTGAAACCCTAACCACCTTCTTGTTTTCCAAAATTCTCTCAAAAGTTGAAAGAAAAGAAAAACAAGAAAAAGAAAAAGTTTGAGTGTGTGACAAATCCTAGTTCAATATCTAAAGTCTTTAGAGATTTCATTCTTCCATACTAGTTTTTAATGGTTGCGAGACATAGCACGAAAGGTCACTCAAAGTTGGAACGAAAACCTTATCTTTTTTTTGGCTCCACTTGGCAATGAGTAGTAAGTTTTGCTCATTGCTGCAACTCAACACTTGTTTCAGGATCGGTTTGTTTTAATTTTTATCTAGAAAATTTTGGAAATACAAAAGGATGTTTCAAGAGCGTTGTGCCGCTATTTTACTGAGAAAAATCAGTCTTGAATCACTGCTACACTACATGTATTTTAAGGGCTTATTTGGGTGTGTAGTGAGCGCATATTGGGTGCTAAACGGTTCAGATCTGAGCTGTTATTTGGGGGCTCCTCCGGGGCTGAAAAATAATTATAAACAGAAGCAAAATATCTGACCAAAGGCTGATAAGATTCGGCCATCAAAGAGAGAAGGCAGAAAAAATTTCATGGCCGATCTCGATGCCTAAGCCGCTTCTGCTGCGCTAGGAAATCAGTTCCTACAATTTTATTAATGATTTGATATCATTAATGAAAAATATGGTGACATATTATGTATTTGATGCATAATAACATATCTTAAAAAAGGTTGAAACATGGTATACGATTCGTGTTTAGATGATTTGGAAGTATAAACATAATATGTTTGTGATTAGGTCAAATTTGTGCATGTTGTACATAAAACACAAAATTAGAGTTTAGAATTCTAGATGAAAGCTTAGAGTTATGACTACCATTTTAGAATCACTTGAAAACCTTTATAAAATTGTTCATGGGTTACTTCTTTGTGTGATTCTTATTTGGTTTAATTTTAGATTCAAAGTTATGCATTTATTGTTATGGTTGGTGCTCGGAGCGCTAATTTTCTTATGTATTTCCCTGTAAGTACTTATGTAAACATTTTATTATGAATAAAATAAACAGTTTCTATTATATAACATCTCTTTATATATGGTAAAGACATAATTGACCTTAGAATGATTAGTTATGATACAGTTGCAAAAGCGTCGCAACCGTCATTGAGTTGTATCATAACAATATCATTTCTTTAACAGTTTCTAGTCAAGGTTTACATTATTTGGTCAGTAAGTAAACCCGTTGAGACCGGTACATATTTTATATTGGAATCTTGGATTCTTATGGTTTATTCTCAATTAACCATGAGTCATGGATACTCGTATAGACATGTAGGTGTTTATATCGGATAAACACTGAACGACTCTGACCGGTACGTAATCACACGCGTATAACGCAAGCGCACGTATCGTTCAAGTAGTATAAAAAGTATCGATCCCACGAGGACTTGATACCTAATCTATTAATTTTATGAGGTCAAATGATTACTAGTATCTAACAGGTTGATTGATTGATTTGAAATGGTGATGATTTTGAATTTAAAAACAAGTAAATAAAATTGCGCGAAAGTAGGTTTAAGAAAATTCAATATTAGGAAACTATCTAGGGTTTTGAATCTTCCAATATCATTTTAAAGATGAAGTGGTTATTTCATTTTTGTGTAATATATCAGTTTACTAACATGGAACACTAAATTATACGAAAGCCTCTGTCGATGGTCAGACGTAAATACCCAGTATAACCCAATTGAACCATATGTCTATGCCAACCAAATTACCTGGATTCATTAAGTTTAAGTTCCAATTATGGCTACCCCCGCCCGAAAGGTATATGTCTATCATATAAGGAAATCTATTAAAGGGTTATATATCCTCAAGGAAGATCGTGGGCTATTAAGTCTAAGGCTGAAACCTAAAATTCCTTTGTCAAGTTTATTTTAGATGTACCAGATCAATCTTATTAGTGGCCAATTAACAAGACGCATTAAGCTTAATACTTAATAAGTAAACCTTTAAATTACCCAAACTATAAAATAACCCCTTATAAACCGGTAAATTCATCATAACCCCAGATAACTAACTTAGTTACGACACATAACTACGGCTAGTAAAAACTTAAATAAAATAAAAGACATAAAGTAAAATGTTGAAAAATAAATTGCTGAAAAGTAAATGACGGAAAGTAAATGATGAAATTAAATACTGAAAATTAAATGCTGAAAAGTAAATGCTGAAAGTAAATTACTGAAAAGTAAATGCTGAAAGTAAATTGCTGAAAAGTAAATGCTGAAAGTAAATTGCTGAAAAGTAAATAAAGTAAAAGTACAATAAAAGAAAATGCTTAGGTAAAATGATCCACTTTTATTACTTCTATTTTAGATATCTCCCTTAATATAATATATTAACTTTGCATGATAATTATCAACCAGCCATATAGGCGGTATCCAGATTAAGTCAAATTAATAATTAATTACCAATCGACCAATCAGGCAGTATCCAGTTTAGTCAGGTTAAAACCAATTTAAATAATTACCAACCGACCAATATGGCGGTATCCTCGTTAAGTCAGGTTTTAACTAGTTTATATATTATAATTAAGGGATATTAATCTAAATATTAATAATAAAAGTTTTACCTTTTACCCCAGCAAAGGGGAGTTACCTCCTCATTACTGAAAAGTAAAAACTGAAAATTAAAGAAAGAAAAGTACTGTGTGTAAAAGTAAATTGCGGAAAGTAAAAACTGAAAAGTAAAGAAAAGAAAGTGCGAAAGCGGAAATTGATTACTGAAAGCTATAAATAAACAAACAAGATACAATCTTCTTAGTATTCTTAAGGAATTCCTTAGAAGAAAGTATGAATTTACAAATGAAATGGCTTGGTATTTATAGGCAAAATTTTGCCTCCATCAAATCATCCACCAAATCCATTATTAATAGCTCCACTAATTGCTCCACCAAATCCATTATTAATTGCTCCACTAATTGATTATCATATTTGGTGGTGATTTGATAATTTTTATTATTTATTTATTAATTTATTTTTTACTTTGAAAATGATTGGAAATGACTTTAATAATTACACACAACACACTTCTGGATGGTTCATCAATTACGGACATGAAATCTTCAGAATTCGAAATTATTTTATCTTTCAAAGTTGTAGATCTTCGAGTCTTTTTTTAATCTAGAACTTGAATCAGCTCAATCCGATATCGGAGTAAAAAGTTATGCCCAAAATACGACAGATGCGCAAAATTGGAATTTCCAAAACTGCACTTCGTTAAAACGCCCTTTCAAGTTTCCAATCTCCAAAATTAATATGTCAAGTCCAATTTTTGCCCTTATTTGACCCACATTTCTTCCTAAATGATTTCATTGTGTCCCAATATTATTTTATCTGTAAAATAAACTAAAACACATCAAAACGTTCATCAAACCTGAGAAATTAAACAAAATATTAAGTAAAATGGGTGGTAAATATTGATATATTTTCCGCTCATCAGACTCATCGAAGATTCTTAATGGATGTTACACCAACGTCAATAAGAATCTTCTGGGGTTGAGTAGCATAGTAATTATTTGACTTGAGATATCACTGTGGATATATAAGATATCCTCCACACTTTGATGGCAGTCACGTCACCGACCTATTAAGGTCAAACCTCCGCATGTCTGTTGGGTGTGGAGTGATCATCAGGATATCCTGTGTCTCAAGATAGAATCCGTCAACTCTGTGTACAGAGTATAGGTATTCAATATGAAATTAGCAATATGTTAAATCCATAGGCCCGTGGTACTTGTAGAAGTGAGTTCTAGTGTTATTAAGAGATTGCTAATAGAAACATTGAAGTGATTATATCTATAGAGATTTGAAGTTTATATATATATCTCTGGAATAATCCAGATATCTTTGATGGATGGATTATACATATGTAATGACCTTGACATGTATGGTTCAATGAGTTTATCGGTGTTCATCATAATTTACATGTGGGTAGATTATGGACACAAAATTGGATTTCGTGATGGATATGTCTGAACCTAGAAAGTCTCACTAATGAAATATATTCGTAGAGCACTATGTAATTTTTATTGTAACATCTCGCCTAGGCCAAGATGCTACCGGCAGGAGACAGGCTAAACCCATCTCCATAAGCCTCTGGATCTAACGAAATTTCGGCATGATATATTCGTAACATCATGCAACCTGGCCTATAGCCAGCATCCATACAACAACAAGAACAAAACAATCTCGGCCTCAGGCCGGTAACTCAACATCAATGCATTACTCAACAAGGCCTCAGGCCTGAACTCAAAGAACAAATGCAAATACCTGGCCTCCGGCCAGAACTCAAATAAAACTATACTATAACATAACTATTACATAACTCATACAAGGAAATACAAAGCAAATACAAAGACAAGGGCCGGGATGACCCATAACTTGACCCAGGACTCGAGACTCTCTGTTGACTGCAAATTGGGCGATCCATTGTCTTCAAAGTCTTCACCAAACTTCTGCTACTGACCTGCAAAACTACAACTGAAATAGTGTGAGTCATAATGACTCAGTAAGTAATCATACTTATAACTACAACATAATCAAACCATAACTTTTATTTTTGTTTCATTAAGTTTCTTAACCTATCTTTTACTGTAATCATGCAATTACATTTCCCTCCTTAATTCTCAAACTGTATACATCTCTCATATAAGATTACATAGTTAACATGTTAATCAAAGCATACTATTTAAATTCTACTTAACTCATTTATTTTTCAGATGTCTGAAGTATCACCAATTCAGCTTTCTCTATGCTATTACTCATCACATTTTTTTTATTACTTACATACTGTCTAAGACTAAATCACTCACTTACATCTATTCATCATGTCATGTTATAAATCTTACACACTTACTTGAATTTATAATGTTCAATCATGCATATACGAAACCAAACCTCATACGTTGACTAACTGATTTCCGAACTCATAAGTCATAATTCTATAACACATGTATAACGTGCTCATAGTACATAACATATATTCATTGTAAGTCATAAACCTCTTATGCATATATATGTACCAACATATATCCTTAAGTAGCGTTATATTCATTTATCTTAACTATAAAGTTCAAACCCATTATCAGTGATCATGTTACTATGCACTTGTACTCTACAAATGTTACTTCATATGAATATGCTACACACATAATCTCATCATATATGCCTTCGATGCAAAACATGTCATGCTTTTATGAACTATTATTTTAAAATCTCTTTTGAAATACTTACATGTGAATGTACTAGTGCTATAATGCAATATCATCGACTATATGCAAAATTATGAGATAAATACTAGATATATAATTTATATGCAATAATTGCAAATCATACTTTACTTCAACATGTTATGTCTTCAGAAGATACTCTTTGAAAACTCTTTCCGAAAAACTATTATCTGAAAGTCTCTTTGCTGAAAACTTTACTCTACTTTCTCTTTCTGGAAAAGCTCTTTCCGAAAACTGTATTTGAAACTGAAAACTGAAATCTGAAAAACTGTTTCTCTGAAAAATCATGTACTAAAATCTGGTTTCTGAAATCTAGGCACTGAAAATCTGAAAACTGTGTACTGAAAATCTGAAATCTGAAAACTGAAAACTGCTCTGCACCCAGGACCATCACTCAACTAGGTGTACTCGATGCCCAGGACCATCACTCAACTGGGAATCTCTAGAACTGGTGGTACCCTACGTCCAGGACCAATACTCAACTGGCAACGTAGAGATCTACACCCAGGACCATAACTCAACTGCAGTGTAGCCACCAAGCTCTGAAATCAGGATTTCGGGACCCTGTAGCCCCTAGTCCTGCTCGAAAATCTGAGAGCGTCCCCTCAGTCCTCCACATGTGCACATGCTACTATATCGTCAATTCCAAAGTATCCGTCAATTCCGAACTATATCTCAAGTTACATACTGGGGTGAGTTTTTTTACCTCATGCCCCGAAAACCATAAAACCATAATCTGTAACTCAAACTGTAATAACATTTTCTGAAATACGATTCTTTTCAAAGTATTTAAAATCATCCTTTAAAACATTTGAAATTGTTGAAAACATTGTTATCGTTTGCTCAACTGCTGAAAACTTAAACACACACACACACACACACATCACACACATATATGCATTTCTCATGCTCCTCTCTACTCTAGCCATGATTCCATCTATAATGATTTTACAAACTATAAGCTCAAATATCAACAGAATGCTTGCTCAAACTAAACATGCTAAATTTATCTTACATTCATACATATCTATATTTATCTATACATGCACACATTCAAACCATCATAACTTAGCTTACCTCTATAACTTACCTTGCTGGTGGCTCACAACAATATAATGTATAATTTACATTCATACACACAATCGATCATTATAAACGAATGTATGACTTAAAGTATAAAAGTTTACTTAATCATTCATTTCCATTACTCTCTAATCATTATATAACCATACTAGAACATCTATCTCAACAACAATAGGCCCATTTAGGCATTTTCTAAAATTATTGGTTATGCTAAATCAAATACATACAAACAATTTATTTATATACTTACTTATTTCTCCATGTAACCTACATATTCTTGCTTATACGTGTATACACTCGTATTCTTTTTTCTGGTATCGTTCTACATACACTGAACATATACTGTGTTTCTTTTCATAATTGTCATTTTCTAAACTTTAGTCTCATTCCCTAGGGTGTAGTTTTCTACAACCCCCAAACCCAAATCTAATTAAATTATATTCATGATGATATATCCATATGCTCTTATCTAAATATACTAGTTTATACTAGTTTATACCTACATATACATCTCTATACTTCTATGTGCTCATGCTTATCTCTACTCTTATATATACTTGTAACTCTGTTGTTTTCATCTACATGTGTATATAGATACACCTATTACTTTCTTTTACGCTCATCTTTATATATACAGGTTTCTACACATAACTATATACGACTTTGTTATATTACTAATTTCGAGCAACATTAGATTTCTTAAGTATTCGCAGTATGAGTTACTTACAGGCACCTGGCTAGGCGAACTCCACGATTCGGGTCCGATCTGTCAACAAGTAATAACACAAGGTTAGTACCCGCTATTTGCGGAACTTCCAACTCATCTATAATAACTACGACTACGGGCTCCCCCGGAACACCTGAATCATCTCCGATACTACGGTACAAAATCATTCTTACTCTAATACATATCTTTCTATACTATTCCAACTAGCTGGGTAGCCTAGAATCTCGTTTTACGCGTTTGCGGCAAATCTTGCAGAAAAGTTTTCGCAAACGCTACGGAAGGGTCTCGAACCCTCCGAACTACCCCGGAATTGCTCAATTACCCTCGCAATACATTATTTATACCTTAACCATGATACGGTCGTCCAAGCTCAGTCGCGCGAGAAACTCCGTTTTACGGAAACTCGCTAATTCTACCGGATTGATCAAATCTAATCCGTTTTCTCCTCCTCCCCGGATTCTACCACATTTATCGTTTTAACATATTTAATCATATCCAATTCAATATCAAAGCAATTCGCTAAACTACGAAACTACCGGAAACATCCGAATATAAATCGATTCACTTTGAAATATCAAATTCTAAACGGAGAGTCGTACCGAAATTCCGAGGCCATATTCGGACTCCCCTCGGCCATACGAACGTGCTGGTGTCGACGGAATTCCGATCGGAGCTAATGTTCGTCGTGGGTTTACTGTGTTACCACCGCGGCTTTCTTCCTCGTTTCGCGTGCAATCGGCCGTTTTTCGGCGAAATCAACCTCGTACACTCGTAGTACTCGTCGAGGGCTTCGATTTGTTAGGTGGCTCGGGCCATGAAACGAACCGACGAGCCGGGATCGACAAACCCATCACACGCCTCTAACTTCCCTCGCTGTTGCCGTTGCCGGCGTCATCACGGCAACCGCATGCCGTTATCGTGTTCGCCGCTCCTGGGTGGTCGGTTCTGCACCGGTGCGACGGCCTGAGGTGGCCGGAGTTGCCGCCGGCGTGCACTTCTCCTCCAATGGGCGTGAGGGTGCGGGTGAGGGAGATGTAGAAGGTTTGGCCATTTTGCAATTTATCAAAACTATAAGGCTTTAAATACTTCCTGGAAAATATCATTTTAGTCCCCCCGAAAATTGCACATCAGCCCCTATTCTGGAACCTTCTGGAATATCGCAATATCGGAGCCCTTCTGGTGCGATTCTCGAAAAGTGTTCAACACGAAAGTTGTTCTTCTCTCGGAAAAAAGAGTCCGATGGTTCAAACAATCAGCTCGATCGGAGTTCGTTTGCTCTCTCCGTGACCAAAACCGCAAACTTTACGCATTTTACGAAAATCGTGTAACTGACTTTTGATCCTCCGCGCTGTTTCCGACGCGACAAAAATTCATAAAATAATATTCCAACTCATATTGCATCGCTCAAACTCTTATTTTTCATTATTATCATGATCCGAGACTAAAACAGCCGTCCGGGAATTTCTAGAACGGTCCCAAAAATCTGGGATGTTACATATGAATAATATTGTTATTTATAAATCATTTAACAGTTAAAGAAAGATACATGTAAATGGAAATTTTGGTCATTTCCTAATTAATGTGTATTTGTATTTAATATATGATTTTTTTTAATACACATTAATTAAATATGATTTATTAAATAAATACACATTAATTAAATATCAAATTATGATATTTGACATATATCATTAATATATGTATTTGGAATATTTAAAGTAAATATAATAATATATTTGAAATATTTATATTTAATTAATTAATTAATTTAAATTATTAAATGATTAAAGTAATTAAAATATAAATATCTATCATTATGATAAAGTTTGGAAATGATTATTTTGTGTATACGTTTGACTTTACAATTAAATTAAAAGTGTTAATAAGGTATTTGACTTCCTTGATATTTTATTTTTGAAATTGAAAAAATATCTTGTATTTTTCCTCTCACCCAAAATTCGGCCAAGCCCTAAGTATTTAAGGTTTTCCTTTTTTCATTTGCTTCACACTTGTTCAAGCCACCAAAAACCTAAAACAAAAGAGACTTGAGAGAAAAAGAAAAGAAATCAAGAAAGCTTGGATTTTTATAAGTATTTACAACTTTCTATTAGAAGGAAACTGGTTCCTTTTGTTCTTGGCTACAACATGTGTAGTTCTTAAGTTTTTCTACTCTCTCGTGTTTGTGTTTTGATGGTTGGAAGCATGAATGAAAGATGTATTCATGTATGATTAACAAAGTAAGTTTATTAAAGGTGTATAAGCACACTTTTGATCATTTGATGATGATCTTGTTGCCATTCTAAAGTTGTTAGGCCACTCATTGATGACCTAGAAGTTTTCTTGAGTTGTTTCAAAGTGGTGAGACTTGTTTGGTGTTGTAGAGATTAGATTAAAGTGTTTGGATTTGGGTAATTTTGGGTTTAATTGGGATTAATTTGAGAAATTAGGGTTTATAACTCCACCAAAATTGGGGGTTTTCATATATGTGTTGTATAATGATGTATAAAGATGTACGAATCATTTGGTGTTGATTGGAAATCATTTAAACTTGTTTTGAACAAATTTGGACCAAAATGCAAAAAGTTACAACTTGGACACCCTCTCTGCATTTGAAGAAAAATTGGGTTTTGTGTTGTGAGTTGTATTTTGATGTATATGATATGTAGAAATCATTTTGGTAGTGATTTTGAAATCACTTAAATTTGTATTTGACAAATTTGGACTAAAATGATCAAAGGCAAATTTTGGGGTCTCACGACAAATATGGAAAAATAGTGATTTTTGGGTAAAAAATCAGTTTTTAAAGTATTGAGTAATTAGAATAAATAAGTTTATTTTAATTGCCCGAGAAAAATAATTGAAATGAAATGGAAAAATTTATTTTTCTACGTTCCGTTGCGTTTTACCCCCTAAAATCCCCTACATACATGTATTTAGAAAATATTTATGTCTGTTTTTATAACATGTGTTGATGTTGGTTTTGATGTTAAAATTGGATTTTGGGTGTATGGAAGTGTTTGGAGAAAGTTGGAAGTGATTTAGATTGGATTCTAGTTGAATATACTATATGTCAATATTTTCAATATGGGAGTGTTGCGATGATCAAGCGAGCGCGACGCGACTCAGACGTCTCGCACTTGCGCGTCGCAACGCGCGCCCGCAGTCTGGGTCGCAACGTCCGTGTGCGCTGAAACTTGTTTTCTCCGTTTCAGAGTTTTCGGACTCCGATTGTCCCAAATTTTTTCCTATGGATTCGTAATGAGATATAATATTTCATTAAATTATTTTAAAATATACCCATACTCTATATCCATAAATTAGACTCATTTTCGTTACGCGGAATTTCGATCTGATCTTTGGATTCCATATCCGCCCTTACATAATCTTATCAATATCAACCATGAAGTGGGGCCTTTTATTTGGTGCCATGAATTAGCCATGACACAAGTAGCGAAAACCACATTTAATAATTGCTCAGTTTAGCAAATTGACAGTTCACACCCCAAGAACAGACCAAGCAAAAATTATAAAAGAGCACCTCATGCTTTCCACTTATCAATATCAATAATGATATATAATGTGAATGCGTCGAAAGTTTCTTAAATAGAAGTAAATCGTCCAAAGTTTCTTAAATAAAAGTAGATCATAAAGTAGAGAGAAAATAATAAGGAAATAGAATATCTTATAAAAGTGGGTTTTATTATTTTGAATAAATAAAAATTTTAAGAATTACTCTCTATTTATAGAGAAAACTTAGGATAAACTCATTATTTCTAAATAATGTGGGATAAACTTCTAAAATTGATAAAATACTAAATTATTATTTTTCGATTAATATGAGATAAAACTACAAATATAAAAATTAAAAGAGGGACACATAATTTATAACAAGGGCCATTTTTAAATAAGGATATTACTGTAATTTTAATTTCAAAGTAAAAGATAAAAGATGATGGTTGTTTTGATGATGGAAAAGAAGACACGTGCCCTCATGTAAATTAACGAGTGTAGCAATTCGTTTTAAGTTTAGAAAAATTTAATTCTAATGACATATATTCTAATTATTTTTCACTCATTATTTTAATTTATCATTCTCGAAATAACTAAAACACATATCATTAATTAATTAGATAATCTTAAAAAAATAATCCTATATAAATTTTTCACCCTCCTTAAAAAATCCACCTTTTTTTCCTCAGAAAAGAAAAGGGAATCCACCTTTTTATAAAATTAAAAGTTGAAAATTAGAGAATAAATGCATTGACAACTGGTTAAACTTCTGGTCGAAGGAACAATGACACGTGGCCAAAGCTCATTAGCCCTTCCCCAAACAAAAGAAACCCTCTGAATTTCCTCCTCGACATAACAAAAGTCTCATATCATTTGGTGTCCCCTCTTTACTAAAACTCGCTGCTTCAATTCTCATTTCCTCGCAAAACCTAAGCCTAGAATTAGGTTTCTTTTTTATTGCTGCGATGGCGACGGCAGGTGCGACGGCAATTGCGACGGGGAAGAGGAAGCCAGTCTTCGTAAAGGTCGATGAACTGAAGCCAGGCACCAACGGCCACACGCTGACCCTCAAGGTTGTTTCTTCCAAGCCCGTCCAGGTCAACAAGCCACGTGGCGCAAGGTCATTTTCCGCTCTCTCTCAGCCTTCTCGCCCGCCTCGCATAGCCGAGTGCCTCGTCGGCGACGACACCGGCTCCATCTACTTCACCGCCCGTAACGACCAAGGTAAATATTTTCTCGGCGGTGCTTTTTGCTGCGTTAATTAATTAGGGCTTTTAAAGCTTTGATTTTTCTTCTGTTGTGCTGTATGCTGATTAATTATTACTACTATGTGGCTTGGATTGCTGATGCTTTATTGTTATTCCGATAGAAAGATTAATTAAAAAATAATTAGGAAAATTGTTGCATATAAGTTTACATGAATATGGTCTACATGTTTAATCCTAAATTCGCAATAGGTAGTCTGATGATTGCAACAACTCGTCGAGTGGTGACATACTTGGGTTATTTTTATCACACGAGTTTGAGTATATTACCCAATGTGAGGTAGAATATTTGGATGGAGTATGAAATGGATGTTATCAATGGTGTAGCTGGAACATTGATTCAGCGAGGGCCTGGCAAAATTTGATTTTATAAAAAGTTGTAGATATTTTTCATTTTAGCAAGGGCAAATAAAAATAATTTCATTGACAAACCAGTGTTTTTCATTAATTAGTATAACACATTTTTAAAAAAATTCGAATCGAGGGGGACAACTTCATCCTCTCGCCCCTAGTAGCTCCCGCCAGGGCCACCACTGGGTGTTAATATGTTTTGTGTAAAATAATGTGCTTACTGCTATACCGGCAAAGTGGGGTCTGTTCTTGGCTCTTCTTTAATTGATTTATTTTGTTAATTGATTTGTCTCGTGGAGTTACGATTATAGCCGCAGGGTGATTAGTATGTGGTTTGCACCCAGCTTTGGAAATGGGAACTCTCGAGTGGTCGAGTCACGAGTATTCTGTTTCTTTTTACATTGCAAACAAGGTTTAGCTTGCTGTTAAATTATATGTTATGATCTTGATAGCTTTTATCTTCATGCAGTTGACATTATGACGCCTGGTGCGAGACTGTGATTCTGCGCAATGCTAAGATTGACATGTTCAAGGGGTCAATGAGGCTGGCAGTTGACAAATGGGGACGCATTGAAGTCACTGAACCTGCTAACTTTGACGTTAAAGAGAGTAACAATCTTTCTTTAGTCGAGTATGAGCTAGTTAATGTGGACTGACTGATTTCATTTAGAGGTGAATATTTATAGGTTTAAGTCTTAAGAGTTTCTAAAGGCCTTGATTCTTGTTCCCGTCAAAACTGTTAACTGGGATCCAGTTTTTACTGACGTGGTACAAATATCTTGCTGATATGTTTTTAGCCTTGACGTTTGTGTGATATATACTAAAGCAATTATGTGTCTGATTGAGTTTGAAACAGATCAGTTAATGCTATATTTTAATTGCTATTGCATATTCAATGTGTTGAAATTTGTAGCATGACAAATTAATAGCATAACCATATCTGGTGAAATCACTTTTGAATAGAAAAGGAAACACACATAATCCTCAAGATTCCACTAATTGATTATAACTGAGCAAGACTCTTGAGGTTTGGACAGGAAAATTAACTTCAAGTAGCAAAAATACTTGGCAAGAAAAGTCATATAGTCCTCTTGGTTGTGCCATGGCCAATGACTAGTGATCACAGCCCTAAACAAACAAATATGGGAGTTAGAAACAATGAAGAGAAAAGTTGCACATGTACCTAATCTGTGATAAGCAAGAAAACTTGAAGGCAAGAAAGTATATTATGTCCCAGAATCATGATTCAGAAAAAAAAATGGGAAAAAAAATATAACACAACGGTGAACAAAAGAGATTATCTCAAATATACAACCACCAGTTTAGGATGGAAAAAGGGTGGGGATTTAAGCTGTTTAGGACAACTGACACCTACAGGCTTAAATGTGGGCGATACTTGAATATGCGTCCCTATCTAATGTCGGCTGTCAATATCGGTCTCATATATTGGAGTGTACACTGAGGAACTACTACAGAAGATCGTATAGAACTTTCTACTTCCTTGCGAACTACAATAATAAAAATTGGAAGGAAAAATAGACATAATGGTATAAACCTGGTTAATTCACAACAGTTATTAGTGTGAAAAACAAAAAGAGTAGCTAAACAAGCATAAAGTAAAAATAAAAAACAATTGCCTTGATATTTTCCAGTAGACATCATTGTCATATTTCTAATTAAACATGCATGCTTCTCTTTAAAATAAAAAACTTTGAACAAATTAAAAATTCTCAACCCCTTGGACATCCATCATGCATCAATACTGCTAGGTAACTTGATTCCAAGAAACAAGTGTAATAGTTCAAGATTCTTAGTAACATCATATTCAAAAATTCAATAAAAAAGTGAATGGAGAACTTAATTTGATAATCTGCAATACACTTCTGCTTTTATGGTCTATGAACTAAATATTCAACATCAAACTGAATGAAAGGAGAAGTATCTTCAAGACAAAGATGGTGTCTACTAGTCAATCTAGATTTGGAAGTACAAGAAGTCCAACTTGTCTCTTCTCTGCAGCTTGCATAAAACTTCTAATCTATCAGCGATTACTGCCTTAGCAGCAGAAATTTTTACATACAACTGGCTTGATCCTCTGAACATTCATCACACATCATCATTGCAAGCTGATTGAATAAAATTTATTAGTATGCATTGCTGCCTTAATGATCACAATGATCCTAATCGAACAAACTATTCATAATTGCAAGCACACTTAATAAAACATAACAAACATCACATCAATACAACCACATAAATATGGACACAATTTCTTTAAAATAAAAGAAAATCAAAATCAAAATCTACATCTCAAAAGAGAAAGTCAGACATCTATTGAGCTTTAATACAAGGGAAAAACCAATTGTATTAAATGCAATAGGAAACTCTTGCCAAACAAAACCTGTAAACAATGATATCATTTTCTTTTGAAAGCCACCAAGTTACATTACGTTTGATAGTTAATTTGAAATAACAACCTTATTCCCTAGTCTACAGACAGTGCCAGTCCCTAGTAGCTTAAATGCTTGAAAAATAATAAATCCAAGTCAGTTCCATCTTTGCTTCCCGAACTTCATCTAGTCTTGTCTTGGCCTACAACATGAAGAAGAGGAGTACACACCAATTTAACAAAACAATATAGGAGAAAGAGAATGGAAGGTGGACAATTTTTCAATTTAAGAGGGAAACGTCAAAATAGAGATGATGTAGGAAATTGGCATAAGCCCTCAAACAGAAAAGGAAAGGAGACGAGATCACAAAAACATTCATGCAAGTTACAAACTTCATTTTTGAATCAAAACAGGATATTATACTTGCGTGAAAATTAATTTTCCGCTAAATACATAATACAGGTTTTGTTTTAAAGCCAGTCTACGGTCTATCAACTTTCCAGAAAATTACAAGGAAGAAAAACATTATTCAAGTGGGGGTCGTGGTCGTCCCTAGATACCTAATTCAAAATGAAAACCCCACTGGTTAGGGAACCGACAAACAAGCATCAGTATCTTTTATCTATCATCAACACAAAAAATAAGCAACTCTTGGCAAAAACGCATCAATCAATCAATCTCAATCATGTACTCAAAAATCAAATCTTACACACTCATTTCTCAAAGAATTCATACAAAATACGACCAATATAAATGTAACCAAACAAATAAAGATAATGGAAAGCAATCATTTTGTTGGATTGAAGTGACGGTACCTTCCGGAAGCAACCGTAGCCGCGCTGAGAGATGGAGAGCATAGAAGTCATCAGAGCTGAAGCCGTGGCCGTGTGATACGGCAGCATTGATTCCACGCAGAAGCTCATTTCAACAGGGTTCCTTCATTGTCAAATCATTACACTACGTTATGTAAAAGAAGAAATTTTCATTTTTATATTAAAAGAAACCACTTTTTTTTTTAAAAAAAAATAAAAAAAAATGAATGAATGAATGAATAAGAGCTGACCTGAGAGTTGCGAGGGAGAAGGGTTTCTTTGGGAAACACCAAAGGGAGAGGGAACGGCTTTGGTTTTGGCTTGGGAGGCGAGCCGAGCGGCGGCGTTGCGAGCGGAATTTGACCGGAAAATGGATCTGGCGGCGGCGAATGAGGCCATTTTTTGGGTACTGGATTTTTAATTGAATTTGTGTTTTGTGAGGTTTTCCGAAGTGAGCGGACCGCTCCGCTACGGATGCTAAAACCTGTGGAGTGTTTGGCTGTCCGTGTATGGAGAGCCTGCACCGGGAGTAGATTTCTATTCTTTCTTGGTTTAAGGTTTCATAGGTGATATTAAGTGGATTATTATTATTTATTTCAAGGAAAATAGATGATGGTGAAATATTTGCATCAGAATGGAGCACAATATTTTCTTTCAGGTAATTATATAAATTTTTGTAAATTAATCCATTGAATTTATATAAATGATATTGGGTTCCTAAGAGTGGGATTTTTATTTTTTAAAAAGAAGAATAATTTATTTATTTATTATTTATACCATTTTCATTTGTAAAAATATTGTTAACTAGAAAAATATTATTTGTGTTTTTAAAACACACATATATTGTGTATATTTCCAGTAATATAACTTTATTAGAGAGTGTCCAGATTTCTATCGGACAATCTAAATTCAAAATGGATTGTTTTTTAACATATCTTAAATTAGTTTGTTCGGAAAAAAAATTGAGGTACTTTCTATTGAACAAAATATAAATTTTTATTAAAATTTCAAGTTATCTTATAATGTTAAACAAATATATATTTTTTAATATATTATAATCTAAGTTTATATATATGTGTTATATATATATATTTGTTGATGGTGTTTTTTAAGCACTATGAATTTAAGGAGCACAGCAGGGGTAAAAGGGTAATTCATTTCTCGGTTAAGATCATTAATGCCGACCCGACCACAACAGGTAGAGACCGAGCACTTGATGATAGGTGACCGAACACTTTGGTTAGGATGACCGAGCATTATCAAATCGGTAGCAGCATTCCCGATTCAAAGGACCATTATGACCGACCTCATGAAGACCGAGTATATGGCGAGACGTGCTCCAGAAGATAAGATACTCTATTCTTACGGATAAGATGACAAGTTATCCTACTTTCATGGGGTAAACTGGTGAGTCAGAGTCCTAGTAGGATAAAGAAAGTAAAAGTAGTTTTGATTATGAATCCTTATGAGAAAAGGAATAGTTTTGACTAGGAATCCTTATGGGAAAAGGGAATAGTTTCAACTAGGAAATCCTTGTAGGAGAAGGAATCTGATTTCTACACTATTATAAATAGAAGGGTAGAGTGTGCATAAGGGTAACAAGTTGAAAGTTGAGAGTTGAGATCAGAATCAAGAACATGATCACTACGGCCAAACTTGTAAAAACGAGATATATCATAGAAGCGTGTTTGAGTAATAAAAGTATCATCCTTTTTGCGCCCGTGAAAGTAGGTCGGACCAAGATCCGTCGAACCACGTTAAATCTCATTGTTGATTGGCGTATTATCTGTCTTTTGCTAAAATTTGCTTTTGGTCCCCCATAAACAAACAAATTCACCGTTGATGGAAGGTTGTCTCGGGAGTGATATTCTCATATTGCCCTGAAACCAAAATCGCGGTCAACAGTTGGCGCCGTCTGTGGGGACTCAACGAAAAGCAGCTCGCGTGGTAAGACAATGGCAGAAGAAGAAGGTGGAAATCGCCAGTCATCGGGGAGTTCAACAGCAGAATGGATGGAGAAAATGAGGAAAGATAAGGAGGAAAATCAAATCCTTCTGAAATCCATGATGAACAAACTGGAGAGGATGGAAGAGACGAATAATGAGAAACTTGAAGCCGGAACCAGTCGGAGGAGAGGCGAAATAGCGGAGAAGGAAAAAGGGTCGTAGATGTGAGTGATGACGATGAACCGAGGAGGAAGGGTCCCTACGGATTGAGGCTCGTAGTGGTAGAAAAAGATTTACAAACGGAGGATACGTGGGAAGAAGAAGAGGGGAGACAATCACCAGATTCTTCATATGATAGCCCCCGCGACACCAGAAGGGGAGATAAGAAGGATGGTGAGACTGGACGGGAAATCTCAAGTCATGAGGAACGCCGCACCTGGGGTGACAGACGTGAAGAAGGCTGCATGAGGCGGCACTGTGACACAGATGGCAATATAAAATCTTGGTTAAGAAAAGAAATGGCCAAGTGGGAAGTGAACCTCAAAACTGACACGGGAGATGCTCGGGACGGCGAGGTTGAATCTCCATTCACAGAAGAAATAAGGTCGGTAAAATTTCCAAGACGATTCAACATGTCGTCCATGACGCCCTACAAGGGCCACACTGATCCAAAGTTCCATATTGAAAGTTTTGTCCTATTGATGGAGGTCCAAGGTGTAGTAGGGGATGCCATTTGCAAAGTTTTTCCCCTAACCTTGGGAGGATCTGCCATTCTGTGGTTCAGAAGTCTAGCCCCATGGATCATCGGAAGCTTCGTGCAACTCAGGAAGTCATTTGTTCGGCACTTCAAAGGGGTCTGCGTCCCAAAGAAAATGGTGGGAGAATTGAGATTGATGAAGCAGGGGGATGATGAGCCCCTGAGGAATTTTATTGAAAGGTACCATAATTTGGTGCTCGAGGTCGGAGCGTACGAGTCATCGGAAGCGCTAGAAAGTCTCAAGGGAGGTCTGAAGGTCGGGAAGTTGTGGACTCACCTGAGGATTCAAGACATATCAGATTATGCCACTGTCCTGGAGTTGGCCAGGAAGTTTATCTTAATAGAGGAGGAGAAAAAGATTGTCTGGGGAGTAGACACCCAAAAGGCTAAGATACTCAGGTTAGACAATCAGTGGGATTCGATCAGAAATTTGAGGAGACCAGTCCCGGAGCAGAAGAAACTCAGACCGACACCTCCGAGTAGTCATGTTCAAGAGATAAAGTCATATGTCCAAGTCAACCGTGTCGCGGGGAGGACAGTATAACACCCCCCTGAACAAACCTATGGCCCAGATAGTTCGGGAAATCCAGGATAAAGGTCTGTTGGCCGAGCCTAATTTTGAAAAGGTTCCCGATTGAGGAGGGAAATAGTAGGGCTTACTGTATCTACCATAACGTAAGGGGACATGCCACGAATGGGTGTAGAGACCTGCGGGAGCAGGTGGAAGACTTGGTGAAAAAATGTTATCTCAGTGTGTACATAGACCATTCGGTTTTTGAGGTCAACCAAAGTTGATAGCGGAAGTCATCCGGTCGGATGCGTGGAATGCTGAGATGCAAAAATGATGTATTAAGAAGAGCCTTGCTTGTAGTGACCCTTGTAGAGTTGCAAGAAAGGCAACAAATCCCGAAAATATGAGTAATACCTCTTCTGTCTTAGGTTGACATTTGATTATGCTTGTTTGTTATGGCCCACACAATGGTTTTGATATTTGTTTTACGGCTCGGGTCTGCTCTTGTACCGCTGAGACCGATGTTTCTTTCCGGCTCGGGTCTGCTCTTGTACCGCCAAGACCGATGTTTCTTTCCGTTCCGCTCGGTCTGCTCTTATACCGCCGAGACTGATGTATTTTTCCGGCTCGGGTCTGCTCTTGTACCGCCGAGACCGATGTTTCTTTCCGGCTCGGGTCTGCTCTTGTACCGCCGAGACCGATGTTTCTTTCCGGCTCGGGTCTGCTCTTGTACCGCCGAGACCGATGTCTCTTTCCGGCTCGGGTCTACTCTTGTACCGCCAAGATCGATGTTTGTTTCGGCTCGGGGCTGGATTTCGTTCCGCCGAGGTCACTTGTTTATTCGGCTCGGGGCTGGATTTCGTTCCGCCGAGGCCACTTGGTTATTCGGCTCGGGGCTGGATTTTGTTTCACCGAGGCCGCTTGTTTATTGGCTCGGGGCTGAATTTCGTTCCGCCGAGCCGGCTTTGTTTATTCGGCTCGGGGCTGGATTTCGTTCTGCCGAGGCCGCTTATTTATTCGGCTCGGGGCTGGATTTCATTCCGCCGAGGCCGCTTGGTTATTCGGCTCGGGGATGGATTTCGTTTCGCAGAGCCGCTTGTTTATTCAGCTCGGGGCTGGACTTTGTTCCGCCGAGGCCACTTGTTTAATTCGGCTCAGGGCTGGATTTCGTTCCGTTGAGGCTAGGGTTTATTCAGCTCGGGGTCGGGTTACGTCCCACCGTCGGCTTCTTTGGACTGGGGAGGTAATATTCCCCCAGAGTCAAGTCTTTCTTTTAGCTCGGGGTCGGGTTACGTCCCACCGAGTCGGCTTCTTTGGACTGAGGATGTAACATTCCCCCAGAGCCAAGTCTTTTTTCAGCTCGGGGTCAGATACGTCCCACCGAGAGACTTATCATCGGCATGGGACAAGCATCTCCCCCATGGTCGGCCCTCTATTGGTCTGGGGAGGGGACATTCCCCCAGAGCCAAATGTTCTTCTCAGCTCGGGGTTGGGTTACGTCCCACCGAGTCGATCGTCATCATTATAAGGGCAAAGCATTTTTCTCCACGAGTAGATATCGGAATCCTCGTTGACTGAGCACATGAAGGTGGCATGGAGGACCAAATTTGCAGCCAAAGCATTTTTCTCTCTCGCGGTTCCTGGAGTGACCACCGACGGATTCATCGGCACACCATCTTTTTTTATAGTTCCCAGCATCAACTCGCAAACTCGTTGTTACCGAGAACTAGGGGATAGATGTTGATGGTGTTTTTTAAGCACTATGATATTTAAGGAGCACGCAGGGGTAAAAAGGTAATTCCTTTCTCGGTCAAGATCATTAATGCCGACCCGACCACAACAGGTAGAGACCGAGCACTTGATGATATGTGACCGACCACTTTGGTTCGGATGACCGATCATTATCAAATCGGTAGCAGCATTCCCGATTCAAAGGACCATTATGACCGACCTCATGAAGACCGAGCATATGGCGAGACGTGCTCCAGAAGATAAGATACCCTATTCTTACGGATAAGATGACAAGTTATCCTACTTTCATGGGGTAAACTGGTGAGTCAGAGTCCTAGTAGGATAAAGAAAGTAAAGGTAGTTTTGATTAGGAATCCTTATGGGAAAATGAAATAGTTTTGACCAGGAATCCTTATGGGAAAAGGGAATAGTTTCAACTATGAAATTCTTGTAGAAGACGGAATCTGATTTCTACACTATTATAAATAAAAGGGTAGAGTGTGCATAAGAGTAACAAGTTGAAAGTTGAGGGTTGAGATCAGAATCAAGAACAGGATCACTACGGCCAAGCTTGTAAACACGAGAGATATCAGAGAAGCGTGTTTGAGTAATAAAAGTATCATCCTTTTTGCGCCCGTGGACGTAGGTCGGACCAAGATCCTCCGAACCACGTTAAATCTCATTGTTGATTGGCGTATTATCTGTCTTTTGCTAAATTTGCTTTTGGTCCCCCATAACCAAATAAATTCACCGTTGAGGGAAGGTTGTCTCGGGAGTGATATTCCCATATTGCCACTGAGACCAAATCCGCCGTCAACATATATATATATATATATATATATATATAGATTATATATATATATATATTATATATCTATATTAATTTTATAGCACATCTTCAAAAATCTACTGTAACTAATTCAAAAATCTACTCCCATAAATATTCAGAAAAAAAAATCTATCTCTAATCCTAACAGACTATAAATGAGATAATAATAAAACCCCTGAACAGTTGAAGGAAATAGTTACCATTGGACTCTAGCGTGTCTGCTTAAACACACTTTAAAGGGACAACTTCCTAAATTCCTCAACTTGGCTGGTTGTACTTCAGACCCATTAGAAATTATGTCATTAAGGCCTTAAGGGTGAACATGTTTACTGGTTCTTTCCCGATTTCACTCTGTTTTCTTCTTTGAGACAGAATTGCATCATTCTTTTAAGCTTGTTTCGAGCCAGCGATTTTATCAAATCCGATAAAATCGCTATGTTGTTGTGATTCTCTGATTATTAAAGAGTGTTTAATGAGGATAATCGAATTCTATTACTAAAAAAATGGATTTTACAAGTGTTTAAACTTACAAAAAAATCTCACTCACTTTGCACTCTCTAAATTCTCTTTACATGAAGCTTAATTGTTAGGATGATTTAAGCTCTCAAATGAGCTCTCTATTTATAGTAAAATTTTAACTCAAATTATCAATAAAGGAATAATTCACACCTAAAATTATTTTGATAATTTTTAGTGGTTGCACCAAACTTTGAAAATGTTGAAAATGATGGAGATCAATCTTTGACAACCAAGAACAAAGTGAAATTACCTACAAGCAATAGCGACAAACAATCTCTATTTCCAAGAGGGGGGGTGGATTGAGTTTATCGCTATAAGTGCGGAATTAAATAAATCTTTGCCGATTTTTATCTCTTATTACCAAATGGGCACTTAGGTCGATTTTCTCTATTTCGGTTATAACCTATATGCAAGTTCTCTAATTAATAAATGTAAATAAACTTACAAATAGTAAAAGTATAGGGAAAAGAGAAAATACGACACTGCGATTTATAGTGGTTCGGCCAAACGTACCTACGTCCACTCCCCCCAAGCCTCGCTTGAAGATCTCCACTAAAATCGAGTTTCCGTGGTTCACCCGCAACCAAGAGTTTTCCGCAAAGGCGCACTCCGAACCTTTTACAATTTTGAGTTTTGTTCGTGAGGCTCACTCACAAACCTTTACAACTACCCAAACTAATGTGATTTCACAACCACAAGTGTTTTTGTTTAAGAAGTTTGAAACACACTTGGGCACTCACAAATAATAATAAGATTGTGTGAGTTGCAAACCTAAGTGTTCTAAGCTCACTACTAAATGTATGAAGGTGTAGTGTTGTGTGAGCTTGTATGAGTGTTTAAGTATATGAAGGTTTAAGACACTCTTGCTTTGCATTTGCCTTGGTAGAATATGTATGAAGTTTCTAAGTAATCTCTAGCAAAGCACAATGGGTTGGGGTTCTATTTATAATAAAATGCAAAGCATTCCCCCAATAGATGTTGAGACTGGTCTGGTCACCGTATGCCGGTTTTCTAAGTCTCTAGCAAAGCACAAATGATTGGGGTTCTATTTATAATAAAATGCAAAGCATTCCCCGACAGATGTTGAGACCAGTCTGGTCCACGGTATGGGGACCGGTATGCCGGTCTGGGGGTTTCCAAGGATACTAACAGCTATATTACCGTTGAACAAGTATACGTTAGGCCGGTATGCTAACCGGTATGGTTTGGCCCGGTTCCAGAATGTGTGCAAAATGAAGAGCTAGACCAGAATGGAGACCAGAATGGAGACATGGTATGGATCTCCCTAGTTTCAGTAACTATGCACCATGAAGAGCTAGACCGGAATGGTGACCGAATGGATCTCCCTGGTTCCAGAAGCATGCATAAGGCTTTCCTTGACCGGTACGGTCACCGGAATGACACCGGTATGTCGGTCTCAGACCAAAATGCAGAGTAATGAAGGTTTTAAGGCATTTTATCATGATCCTAATGCATGTACGTGATTGTGCATGCAATCTTATGAGTTTAGGCACTTGAATATTAATAATTCACATTACAATTAAATCATAAGCTAAGACTTCGCAATATATTCTTCAATTTGCCGCAAGTCTTCAATTCTCGCTCTTCACCCATATGCTTTCGACACTTTTTGTATTGCTACGTGTTTATACGTCGAAGTCTCTTTCTTCGCGTTGACGTCATCAAAATCCATTTATGCGACCAAGTCGCCACACAAAGATTGGGGGATCTTTCATATATTACATGGTTATTTACTTACTTAATTTACAATATTCTTTCTAACTTTGTAACGTACTATTTATTCAACAGTTCACGGCCGCAGCCACAACCATGGCCCCGGAATCAAAAGTCATCAAGAGATGTTATTACAGCTGCAAAACCCAAGTTCTATTGGGAAAAAATGGCAACAATGAAGCGAAAAGGAGCAGAGACACTTCAAATTGCAGGCTCAAGCTTACCCGATTGCTCGCACGCTTGTGGGTCATGCTGACTAGTTATGGCTAGCTTTGTGTGTGCATCACTTGAAGAAGCTGAGACATGTCCCATGGCTTATAAGTGCATGTTGTAATACAAGTCTTATAGAAAGATTTCCCAGCTTTTGCATTTGGATCTCTCTTCAAATTCATTGGGAAGGTCTGATCACTGAAGCCCATATGTCAAATCTCTCTCCAGATTAGACTTCATGGTCCTATCTTCTAACTTGATATCTTTAGAATTCAGCCCTGGCTGGGTTCCTCCATTTCAATTTAGATTCCTTAAACTTGCAGCCTGCAAAATGGGTTCTTATTTACCGAAATGGCTTCAAACGCAAATAAATTTTATTGCGCTTGATATTTCTGGTAATGAAATTTCAGGCAGAATTCCTGACTGGTTCTGGGATCTGTCCCCCATGCTCAATTATTTAATCTCTCGTACAATCAATTATTTAAAGTTTTCTGAACATCCTGGATCGATCTTAGTTCCAAATGCCACCAATTCCTTCCAATTTTTCTGAATATCTGTTCTTAATCTTGGAAATAATAAATTTTCTGGGAGATTTCCGATGGGTAGGCGATAGCCTATCGGATTTGATTGTTCTTAGTCTTTTGATCCAATCATTTCCATGGAAGCGTGCCTATAAAATCTTGTAATCTTCGAAAGATTCAAGTTCTTGACTGATTGCGATTTTACTATACGCTTGCGTCCAAGTAACATAGTAACAAAAATCGGATATCGTACACACATAAATTTTTATTGCTCTTATTAATATTAAAACTAGTATACTTAACTAGAGCTAAATAATTGATTAGAGAAGAAGTTGATTAAACTAATTTAACTGAAGATTAAATAAAGAACAAATAATAACTTTGGATAAAATCTTATATGATAAAAGAACCTATGATAATAACTTCATTTAAGCAGTAAACACACAAATAATGGGTTCAAGTTTTTTCATTCAATTGGGTTGTTATTATGAATTATTAACCTAGAACATCAAACTATCTACAAACATTTTTCGATGGTCATGTAGAAATATTCATATTAAGCCAATTAACTATATGTCTATGTTAATTAATTTAAATCAAATTCATTAAGGTCATGTTCTATTATTGGCTACTCATGCCCTGCAGGTATATGTCTATCCTGTAGGGAAATTTATTCAAAAGAATTATATCATGTGCTATTATTCCTACAGCTAACCCAAATTTACTATATCGAGTTCCTAAAGATCTACCATGACTATTCTATTGTTGGCCAGATAGTAAAACATTCATTAAAACACATAGAATAATAAATAATTCAATACAAACCCAAAAGAATAAAGAGATGCAAATTAATTAATTAAACAGATGATTGGATTTATTGCAATCATAGATTAATGATTTAGCTACCCATAATATGCAATAAACGCAAGCTAATTATAAAAATACAAAACAAGAACTTATAAAGATAAAGTTAGAGAGAAAATATAAGAAAGAACTCTCGTTTGCAATATTGTCTTCAATCTCCAACACCGGTTGAAGCATTCGTTCTTGTCTTGCTCTAGGTGGTCTTATATACTATGAGGCTCCAAAATTATATTATGATGCTTTTTTTTTTTTAGGTTTTGGGACGGGCTTGTACTTATATCAGAGGTCCCGAGGGTATTTCCTCTCTAAAAAGGGTATTTCCTCTCAATATCGCGATGTGAGTCGATGCGCATCACGACTCTGCTTTCAACTATTGGTGCATCACGACGCGCCCAAATACTTCACATTCTGTCTTGATTTTCTTCATTCGCGCTTTACGACGCGCTTCTGTACGGGCCAAATTTGGGCACAAGAGTAAAATCGACATTTCACCTCTAGGCCAACCACGAAACCCGAAACCCACTAATAAGTCCAGTTTGAGAATCAATATTGGGCCGAGATACCTCACAAGCCCAATCCCATTGTCCCTGAGAAACCAGATCAAGATGGCCTACAAACTCATGAGTTACCAAGTTGGGAAAACGCCTAAGCTCATAAACTCCTCCATTGAATTGATTGTTACAAAGGTTCAACGGGCAGAAGAAGAATAAATGACCCTACCTCAAAGGACTTATAAAAGGAAAATGTCTTGGCTTGGAGAAAGGGGATTGAGTGCTTTAATATTTCGCCATCGATTCATCAAACAGCACACCACTGTCACGGAAAACAAACGGAGATTAAGGTAACTTCAAGCCTTATTCTTCCAATTTTCTTCACATCCACATTACTGACTGGGCGTCGGAGAGCCTATGATATCCACCACACCGGTGTCCAGTACTCCCCGCTCATCCTACCCTCGTTTTGCAGGTTCGCTAGTGCCTTTAAAATTTAGATTCTCAATTGTGGACTTCAGGCAAGAACCATCATCCACAGCTTCCAGCGCCGAGGCGCACGTACTGACTCCGAAATTTGCTCCAATTTGGCTATGAATTGCTAATTTATCACTCGTTGAGTCCCATTAAGTCTTGATATGATTTTGACCGTAAAATAAAATCAAAAACACACTAAAGCGCTCATGAAACTTGAGATAACACACAAAACACTAAGATAAATGGGCAATTGATCGCGATTTTATAAATCTAGCACTCAAGCGCACATATCGCTCAAGTAATACAATGACTATTAGTCGGATGTCGAACCCATATAGACTTAATATTTATCTTATTAATATCAAGACTAGCATACTTAACTTAAAATAAACTATTGAGAAGAGAGTTTGATTTTATCAAGTTTAACTGAAATTAAACAAAGAACAATATAACAAACGTTGGAAAACCTTATAGATAGAAGAACATAGGGTTGTAAATTCACCTAAGCATGCACACAATAAAATCATGCATTTTTCATTCAATTGGGTTGTTACAAAATATTAACCTAGAACACTAAACTATCGATAAGCCTATTTCGATGGTCATGAAGAAATATTCAACTTAAACCAATTAACTATATGTCTATGTAAATTACTTTAAATCAAATTCATTAAGGTCAGGTTCTAATCTTGGCTACGTATGCCCTTTAGGTATATGTCTATTCTGCAGGGAAATCTATTCAATGAATAAATCATATGTTATTATTCTCACGGCTAACCCAAATTCCATCCGTCGAGTTCATAAGGATTTACCAAGATTATTCTATCGTTGTCCAAACGGATAAAATAAGCATCAAAACACTGAGAATAATAAATAATAAATAACAAACCCAAAAGAATAAAAATATGTAATTAAATTAATTAACATGTTTAAGATCCATTACAGCCCTAGATTTAATGAATTAGCTACTCATAATATTCAATAAAAATAAACTAATCATTAATACAAGGTAATAACTCATAAAAGATAAAGCTAGAGAGAAAAGAGAAGAAAAAACTCTCGTTTGTAGTCTTCAGCTTCAAACTGTAAATTCTGTTGATGCGCTTGTTCTTGTCTTGCTCTAGGCATTCTTCTATTCTCCAGAGGCTCCAAAATATGTTATGAGACTTAATTTTAAGTTTTGAGGATGAACTATGCTTATATAGGGAGTTCTGAGGCTATTTCCCACTTAAAAATTGAGTTCTTGGCGGATCTGGGATGAAATTATCGTGTCGCGATGCACTAAACGCGTCACGACTTCTTTTTCAGACATTGGCACACGTCGCGACACTCATGCATGGGCATCGCGCCGCGCTAATTGCTCTAAAATGAATTTGTAATTTACGTTTGTTTGATTATTGGTCTTGCGCGTGTCTCAATGCTCGACTTGCATCGAGACTCGTATTTTAACTGATTTGCTTCGTATCTTGCCGTTCTCATCCCTAATTAAATCTGTTGAGTCGTGATATTATTTTGACCTGTAAAACACACCCAAAACCCATCAATTCGCTCATAAAGTTTGATATCACCCTACAAAATATTCAAATAAAAGGGGCAAGAAATATGTGTATTTTAATTGCTCATCAGCGGTAGATATAGGCATATTAACCGCTCATCATTGAATTATCCCAGAACAATATCTCTAGCACTATACTTGAAGAATCCAACTGCATGTCTCCAAATCTATTTTCTGTGGAGGATAATTTTCTTTGACATGTTGAAGCAACCTTTAGACTTTTGGTGCAAAATATCAAAATTACTTTCGGTGGCATTTAAGTGGTGTTTGGGTGGAAGGAGAGAATATGAGGGGAGAGAAAAAGAGAGGACATGCGATGAAATGAAATAGTGATAGAATTTGATTCCATTGTTTGGTTAGTACAATGAATTTGAGGAGGAAAGAAATTATATAGTTTTTATAGATAAATTTACCCTTTATACTAAATATCAATATTGATTAATAACTAATTTATTAAATCAATAAACTATAAATTTAAAATAATCTAAAATTGAAAAACATTTTTTTTATTAAATTGTAATTTATTTTTTCGATGTTATTTTAATTATCAATGTAATTTTATTTAAAAATAATAATTTTAAATATATTTATAATCAAATTATTATTAAATACAAATAATTTATTTATAACATTAGTATATTTTTATAAATTATTATAAATATGAAAAATAAACAACTAAAATAAATATATTAAAATTTTAGTACCACGATTTGGGATCAGGAGCGGGACCCGGAATCAGGGCTGGGGATGGGGCGGAACTAGCCGAGGTGTCAGTTTCGACCCCGGCCCTGACCCATGAATCGATACCAGTCTCGGTCCCATTCGTGATCCCAGTCCCGGTCTGATCCCGACTCGGGTCTTGTCCATGGCCCCAACTAAGGTCCCGTCTCCGCCATCGGGCCCAGACTCGGCCCGAGCCCTAACCCGAGTCTTATCTCTGGTCGAGGTTCAAGTCTCGATCTCGTCTCTGACTCCGGTTTGGGTCTCGGGTATTGGGTCTCATCCCCGGTCTGAGGTCCCGCGTCGGTCCGAGTCTCGGGTCTATGTGTCTGGTCTTGAGTTTGGCATGGGGTCTTGGCTCTCGGCACCGGGTCTTAGGTCACTGTCCTGATCTCGGGTCTCGAGTCCTGGTATCGACCCTACGCCAGGTCCGAGGATCGGTCCTGACCACAGCCTATTTCCAAGCCTCAACCCCGACCGTAGCCCCAATCCCGGTCCTGGCCTAATTCAATGGGTCCCTAATCTCTTCCACTGTCTCATCCTGATCACAGCCATGGTCCCGGCCTCCGCCTCGATCCCGGTCTCAGCCTTTGTCCCGGGTCCCAATCGTCGTCCAATAAATTAGTAAAAATTATTCACATATAATAATGATTTAGATGTATTAGCATGTTCGTGAATATTACAAAGGTAATAAATGAATTAGTGATAAAATTCTTGAAATAATTCGTTTGATGATAATTATGGAATTTTTATATTTTAATAGGTGGAGAATTTAAATTCTTTGGCTATTGATGATGAATTTAAATTCCTTTATTCCATGAAATTTAAATTCCATTGGAAATTAAATTCCACCATAAAGATGCAGACCAAGCATTGGAAATTATCAATGAATTTAAATTCACCTCCTCTTCAATCTCATCTCCTTGCAAGAGAACATGACCTTATTGTTTTTTATTGAAAATTTAAGCCAGAGTATTGCATTAAATATAGATCTTATTTGTGAGCATTATCATCCCCAACAATTAAGCTTCATGTTAGAAGAGCTTAAGGAGTGTAGTTAGTGAGGTTTTTTGTATCAAGTTTGTAATCTCTTGTAAATTCTATTCAAGTAGTAATAGAATCCGTATTTTTCCTCATAAACACTCTTCAGTGATCAGAGAATCATAACAAGTGGTATCAATAGCTTTGGTTACACGTTGGGGTCGTAAAACGAATAATAAAACTCGGTAGGAAAATTTGAGTTTCGGGAAAGTTCTCAAAAATCGATTTTGAGCATACCATCAGCTTGTTCACATTAAAACGAGCATAATGGTATTTTTCGGTGACCAAACGGAGGCCGGAGTAGAGTAAAAAAGCCGACTAGAGAGTGGTGCGTGACTCCCAGTCGTAGAACGCACCTACACGCTCTCAGAGATTGAATACGACACACGTGTCAGCCATGTCAGTGACACATCAGCATACAATCAGCAAATGTCATCGCCACATGTTACCACATCAACAAGGAGTTTGACACATCATCAACACGTGTCCGCCATATCATCAGAACACACTCAACTGTTCTCGTAAGTAAGTCGATCCCACTTTTGCCATGTCAACATAATTGATAATTTTCATTGAGTCCCCTGAAGTCTCTGAAATTATAATTTAGCCATCAAAGTTTCAGAAATTTATAAATCAGCCTATTTTGGATTTGGACCAACGAAGAGTCAAATCCTCCATTTTCGAGTTTTCGACCGTTCCGGATGCAATGGTGACCTCCGATTTTGAAAATTTGCCCTGATTTTTTTTTTCTATTTTCATTTTAAACTTTAAACTTAAAATGGAAACAGAAGATTCACTTTCTAGTGTGATGATCAAAATGACAACAACCAATTACTCCCTCATGAGACCTCAGATGATATATTATTTACATTGTAAAGATTATTTTGATATGATCGAGGAAAATGGAGTGAGACCAGATTCTGTCAAAAAGAGTGACTGAAATAAACTTAACAACATAACTCTCGGTCAGATTCGATACTGGATCTACCATATTGTATTCCACATGTAGCACAAGATACAAATATTACGAGATGGGTAAAGTTGGAAGCATATACCAGGCAAAGACTGCTCAAAACAAAGCCCTGATAATGAGACATTGGTGAACTTGAAGTTAAGAGTGGAACTCCAGTGGCAGAACACACCAATGAGTTTCAGATCCTGGTGAACAATTGTCTGCAGTAGATAGCAGCTGAGAGATGAAGTACAAGTCTTTCTAATTCTCAGTTCTCTTCTTGATAGCTCAGAGATATTGGTGGTAACTCTAGCAATTTGGCTCCAGGGGAAAATTTGACATGTCTATGGTAAAAGATGTCATGTCGAATAAAGAGTCTATGAGAAAAGACATTGGCTCAAAACAGTCAGAAGCCCTCGTCATAAAGACTCACATAAGACATCGAGGAAGAGAAATAAGGAGAGGTAGAAGCAGAGGTAGACAAAAGAAAGTCTACCTATAAATTTTACCACTGTGGTATAGAAGGTCACTTAAAGAAGAATTTTCGAAAACTGCAATGAGAGTAGAGCCAAGGCAATTCCCTGGCGAAGAATAATGAAGTAGAAACACAAATAGTTGTCCTAGGAGATGTAGCCATCTGCTTCATCCAGGAAGAGACTTGTCTTCACACTGCAACCCAAGATGTTGAATGGGTGGAAGATACTGCAGCATCCTACCATGTCACCCCTCACAAAGATTTCTTCACAACATACAAAGCAAGAGACTTTGGTCCAGTGAAGATGGGAAATATAAGTTCTTCTGGGATAGTAGAAATTGGTGACATCCAGATACAGACAAATACTGGATGCATATTAACCTTGAAGGATATCCTACATGTTTCAAAAATTCGGCTGAATCTACTCCCAGGGATTGCCCTTAACAAATAGGGTTGTGACAATCATTTCAGAACTGGCACAAAGAGAATGACAAAAGTTGCCATGGTTTTCATTTGAGAATATGTTTATGACACTCTTTACAAGACTCACGTGGAGATTTGTGCATAAAGCCTCAATATAGCTGAAAAAGAGGCTTCTCAAAATCTGTGGCACCATAGACTCGGTCACATGAGTGAGATATGGTTGTCTACCCTGACCAAGAAGGAGCTTATCAATGTTTCCAAGGATGTTGCACTAGGTCATTGCAACCATTGATTGTTAAGCAACACATAGTCTCATTTAATTTCTCTTCTACGATAAGATTAGAGTTTCTCAGTCTAGTATACTCTAATATGTGTGGTCTATTGGAGATTGATTAACTTGGCGGTAATAAATACTTTCTGACTTTCATTGATAATGCTTCTCAGAAAGTGTGGGTATACTTCTTGAAGAAAAAAGATCAAGTCATTGATCATTTCAAGTTGTTCCTGTTGGACAATTATGACCCATAGCATCAATATTTGTAAAGAACATTGTGTTTTTGTACAAATTAACTATATGAAAAAAGGAAATTGCTATTTTATCATTATTCTAATTGGATTACTTGGATATATATTAATGATAAAAGTTCATATGGTTAAATCAGATTAATAAGATATGAGACAATATTAATCCACGAACGGTTTAATCATAAAATATCCCTAGTCGAAGTATTATCGATACTGGACATTGATAATGCGGAATAGACTAGTATTAAACTTGTGCCTGTTATGGAATCTTAACATCATGTTCTCATATATTTAAGTATTGGATACTTATGCAAGTGTAATAAGAGGTTCTGTTAGCCGTTGGACCGGGAACAGTTCTCTCTGGATAGACCCACTCAGAATCCCATTGGTTGTATGACTATGTGTCAATGGGAATCCGAATCAGGATAGGTGTATGTGATCTTTAACCTGAGACTTACATCGCTATTACTTACGACAATCAGTTTACTTTAGTATTGGTCGTCTAAAGCTTTAACAGGTTCTGTGTACGCCTGTATTGGGTTTACTGAGAATCGTAGTGTATTGGATGTGATGTCAAGATGAGAGTATCACTTCAGTCATATGGAGATGATGGTCACACATGATACGGAACTAGTACTCTTAAAAGCTGCAGCTATCGGGATAGTATGACTAGGTCATGACTTCCCGATTACAGAGATTAGTTAATTGGGATCCGATATATGCTTCATACGGGGCAGACACGGAGCCAGCCATAAGCCTAGCATGTGACATCTGATACTGGATCGTATTACGCATTACATTATATTAGTATTACTACGCCTGATACATATGATATTCCTCGGCGAATATTTCTGGAGAATTGGGTAGGCACAGTGCTTTGCTAGAAGCCAACCATGTCTTGTAAATCGGTGAGAACGTGATACAGTGTACGCACGTGTTCATATAGTCCGATAACCATATTTACTGCCAACATATCCAGGAATCTATTGGGTCGCTTCCCAAAGATTCACCAATGACATTTGACTCAGATAGAATTAATCTGGGATTAATTATGAGAGAGAAAATTAATCTGGGATTAATTGCGGCAAGAATTAATCTGAGATTAAATTCGTATAGAATGGAGAATGCAATTAATTTAGAATTAATCGATAAAATAAATTTAATAGTTAAATTGGATTTTTCTATTTAATTTATTTATTAGGGGCTAAAATAATATATCAGATATATTAATTGAATCGTATTTCAATATGAAATTAAAATTGGATTTTAATTCGGGCGAACGAATTAATTTAGAATTAATTAGAAAGCAATTATCTTAATAATTTTGCGAGGCATAATTATTTAATTAAATTGGATTTAATTATGTAGCGACGGTAAAGTCGTTTAATTGGAATTAAACGAACCCGGGCCCAAGTCTAGTTGTGTATTGAGGAAGCCAACACAAATTTTGAATTTAAATATGGTGGGACCACATCACTTACATCAAATGTCTACAATTGATGGAAGTTGGCTTTATTTAATGTAAAGCATTAAACACACACCAACCAAGTTTTGGAAAACAACTCACACTCTCTCTTTCTTCTCCTCTTGGCGAACCTTGCTCTCCATGGAAGTGAATTTTTGCTTCAAAAATTTCACAAAGCTAGCACTTGGAGAGTCGTTTTAAGGTGATAGGGAAACTCACTCAAGGAAAAAAAACTCAAAACAAAGCTTGGAGCTTCATCCAAAAGGAAATTTTTGAAATTTCTCCAATCAATGTAAGTGATTCCGCCACTTTTCTTGTTAATTTCACACATAAAATCACATTTAGGATATTGTGCATGTCTTAGAGACTAACAATGGTATCTAGAGCCTTGCTAAATATGATTTTGAAAATCTAGGGTTCATAAACTTTAATTAGGAATTTTTGCTTGGAGCATGAAAATTCAAAATTGAGTTGTTGGTTAATGTTAGATGATGATAACTTGGAGTTGTGCATTGTTGAAAAATTGATTGGATCAAATTTCCCCAATTCCATTATGTTGGCCGAATATGACCCTAGTGTAGCTCATGGTAATTTTTTAAAATTTGACACTTGGATGTGTTAATGGCAATATATATATGTTGAATGTTGATTTAATGGGATTGAAATCAAATTGGATGTTAATTTCTTGTCAATTGCCGTGAGATATGCATGTTGTTGGAAACTTGATTTTACTTCAATTTGTGTTGGACATGAATTGGAATGATAAGCATGATTAATTAGATTAATTAATATTTTGAAATGTTAGATTAATTAATTAGTTATGTTAATTACACTTAAATTGGATTAATGTAATATTTGGAATATTGTATTAATTTAAATTAGTCCCTAAAATACTAATTGGGCTAATTTGGTTATTTTTGGATTAATAGGCTTGGTTGGGCCAAGTTTGGTTATGGACAATTGGGTTGGATCCAATTGGCCTAAACTATTTCCATAAAAGTCCAAAATATGACTTTTATGTCTTTAATAATCTAATTAGGCCTAATGGGCCAAGAATAATTTTTGGCATATGATGATTCCTAAATGGGCCAAGGCATTATGGGCTTGATCCATAATGGCCAAAAGTCCATGCCTAAAGAATTAATTAAGGCCCATTGGACCTAATAGAATTGGCATTGGATGCTAAATAGGCCTTTGAGACCATTTGGATTGGATTTGGAATCCAAGTCTAAAAGGCATTATAATATAATAAATGTAATTGTTTAATTTGGAATTAAACTTGAATTAGTATTGAATACAATTTAAATTGGATTTAATATTATAGTTCGATATAATTCAAGAATACTTACTTTGAGTATTATTCTTAAACGAGTTGGACTCGCGCAAATCAAATCGTTGTATGAACATTGGATGATCATTAATTGAAGAATTAATTAATTGGATTACATTGATTGACAACATGATATGAGTGAATACTTGGATGTATTTGTTTGAATAATGTATATCGGATGGATATTAGATGAGTGGGGGCAATTTTGGAAATTGTTGTAAATATTATATTTATTTAAAATTATACCTGCGTGTCCAGCCTATCACCTCTTATTCTCATTGTATTTCTCTTCTCACCAATTCCCCTCAATATAAATGAGGTTTCTTATAGTGTTATGTAATTGGGTATATAGAAGAATGTAAAGTGCTAGCGGAGAGAGGAAAAGAAAATGAGACATTTGTTCTAGGAACAATATGTATGAATATCCATCCGCATATCATTATTATATTTATCGCGCCTTATTATGCTTTTAGAATGCATGTTTAAGGGTGTATGATGAGACCTAATCAAAGATAATAAATTAGGTGCCAATTTACGAAAACGCCCTTACATTTAATATTAAGTGTTTCATTCCATTGAGTGGTTCTCTCTCAATATCCAAGATTGGCTTTGATTTGTTGGCCAAAGTCAAGATCATTGTCTATCGCAGATGTGTTTGAACCATGAAAGCTTTGTTAATATCGCATGTCTTAGGTAGTTGTGACTTGTTGGCTAAAGTAAAAGTCACTCTTGTTCATCGACGTGGATTACGAAGCTTTCCCACTGTCAATGGGTCACGCTTAACTGGAATCATTAAGCTTGTTGAGCCAAAGCCAAAGCTTAGTTGATTCAGAGGAAACAGGTTAGGAAACATATTAGATATATGTTTCAGACTTGGATGTCCACCTACTGGATCTAGGAATTGGATGGGATTAAATTGATCTTAAAGATCTACCTAGTTAAATTTTATACAGCTTGTTGGCCAAAGTCAAGGTTATGTATTATTTAACGGGATCCTAGACCACTAGGAAACTAGGTTTCCCGAGTACTCAACGGAGGGTTAAAGGCTCACCGAAAATTAGTGGGAGGCTAACATTAAATTTATAATTTCATTTAATACTCGCTAATATGCGCTCTCTATTATTTCTCGTTATTATATATATAGTTGGACTAATATTCATTTATTGTTTTCTTTGAATAGTTAGACTGTACTCATTACTACTCCATTTCTAGTTGGTTATATAGTTGGACTATAGTAACCATTGCATTTGAGTGTACTCGAAACATTTGATTGGATAGTTGGACTATAGCAATCAAAATGGCTGGAAAGATAAGCGTTAGCGATATAATCATGGGTGAGAATGTCTTAACGACGCAAATTTTCCAGACTGGGAAATGAATCTCAGGATAGTCTTGGGAGCTGAGAAGTTGCTCTATGTAATAGAGAGACCTCTCGGGCCTGAGCCCGGACTTGAGCGGCCAGTAGAGCATGAGCTTTGGAAGACTCTTCGTGATGATAACTTTACTGCTCAATCCGTTATGCTTGCTGCAATGACTCCTCAGTTTCGTCGTCAGAACAAAGGATTGGATCCTTATGCGATGATGTTAAAGTTGAAGGATCTTCATAGATCTAATCTTAGATCTCAGAAGTATGATTTACAGAAGAAGCTCTTTCACTCTCGTATGTCAGAGGGTACATCTGTCGAACATTATGTGTCGCAGATGATTACTGACATAGAATAGCTGGGTCAGCTGGGTATTACCTTCGAGGCCGAGACTTCCATAGATTTGATCTTACAATCTCTGCCCGACTGCTGGGGCGGGTTCATCATGAACTATAAAATGATAAACCAAAAGAAAACTCTTGGAGAGTTAATGGCTATGCTGAAAGAGGTAGAGCCAGAGCTTCCGAAAGGCAAGAAGCGCGAGGCGCATCTTACTTCAACATCCAAGAAGGCCAAGGCTTGGCCGAAGACTTCTAAGGGTGTGAAGAAGAAGAAAAAGAAGGCCAAGGCTCAATCGTCACAGTCTTCTGGGGAAGACAAATGACATATCCCAAGACGTGTGCCTACATTGTGGAAAATGGGGTCACTGGAAGCGTGACTGCCATAAGTTCATGGTGGACTTGAAGGAAGCGAAGGCGGGCAAGGCTCTGGGTTCAGGTATGTTTGTTATTGAAATAAACATGTCTACTACCAGTTTTAAAAATTGGATTTTTGATACTGGATGTGGAACTCATATATGTACTGATGTGCAGGATCTGCAGATTAGTAGGAGACTTGCTTCAAGGGAGATCGACCTGCGAGTCAGAAATGGGATGAAAGTCGATGTTTTGGCCGTTGTCACATTTGTTTTGAATCTGCTTTCAGGGCATGTACTTACATTAGGCGACTGTTATTTTGTACCCAGTTTGATTAAGAGTATTATCTCTGTATCTAGTTTAACCCGATGCGGGTATACCTTGGTATTCAGGAACACTTGGTGTTTTGTTATAAAGATGATATTGAGATATGTACAGCAGATGTGATTAATGGTCTTTATATTTTGAATATAAACGAATCTCAAACAGATAACATGACAAACAAAAAGCTCAAATTGAGTAAAATGGATGAGACTTATTTGTGGCATTGTCGTCTGGTACACATTAACAAAACTTGTATATCCACACTTTCGAAGAATGGATACCTAGACAAATTTGATTCTAATTCATATGATGTCTGCGAATCTTGTTTGTTAGGAAAAATGCCTAAAACACCTTTTAATGGTAAAAGTGTACGTGCCACCGAGATGTTAGCCCTCGTTCACAGTTACGTATGAGGGCCCATGTCTAGCCAGGCTAGAGGTGGATATGAATACTTCGTAACCTTTACGGATGATGCATCGCGTTATGGTTAGGTGTATCTTATGAAACAAAAGTCGGGAACTTTTGAGAAATTCAAAGAGTTTCGACACGAAGTAGAAAAACAAAGTGGCAAAAGTATTAAACATTACGGTTGGACCATGGTGGAGAATACTTAAGCAATAAGTTTCAAGATTACTTGAAAGAATATGGTATTCTTTCACAGTGGACTCCTCCCGGAACACCTTAATTGAACGGTGTGTCCGAACGGAGAAACCGAACTTTGTTGGACATGGTAAGGTCAATGATGAGTCGCACAGAGCTACCTATTTCCTTATGGGGATACGCATTAAACAATGCAATACTTATTTTGAATAAGGTTCTGTCAAAGTCTGTTGAACAGACTCCATATGAAATATGGACAGGAAAGAAACCAGATTTCTTATTCCTGAAGATTTGGGGATGCTGGGCATATGTTAAACGTTTGGATAGTACCAAACTAGAACCCAAATCAGATAAGTGCATATTTGTAGGATATCCTAAGGAAACGAAAGGATATTATTTCTACAACCCACAAGAGAACAAAATATTTGTTGCTCTTCATGCGGTTTTCCTAAAAAAGGAATTCATGAATGTAGTGGTAAGTGGGATGAAAGTAGAACTCGATGAAAATCGGACTGATACTGTTCCTGGCACCGACACCCTCACGGAACACCAACAGTCCATCAGGGATGAGACTGTTCCATAATCTTCTGATACATAAGAATCGCGTAAGTCGGAGAGAGTCAGAAAACAACCTGAGAGGTATGGGTTTCTGATCTCACCTCATGTAGACATTAATCTTATTGAGGAAGATAAACCGGCTACGTATGAGGAAGCGATACAAGGTATCGACTCTGCTTTATGGCAAGAAGCCATGAAGTCCGAAATGGATTCCATGTATACCAACCAAGTTTGGACACTGGTTGATGTACTAGAAGGCATTATGCCTATTGGTTGTAAATGTGTCTTCAAAAAAAGACAGACATGGTAGGCAACATACAAACGTACAAAGCTAGGCTTGTAGCTAAAGGGTATCGTCAACGATATGGTGTCGATTACGACAAAACCTTTTCACATGTTTCCATGATTAAATCCATTCGGATAATGCTTGCTATTGCTGCATATTTCGATTATGAAATTTGGTAGATGGATGTCAAAATCGCTTTCCTTAACGAAAACCTTTTGGAGGATGTTTATATGCAACAACCTGATGGTTTTGTCGTACCAAGACATGCAAATAAGGTTTGCAAGTTAAACCGATCCATTTATGGATTAAAGTAAGCATCGCATTCTTGGAACCAACGCTTTGATGAGATCATAAAAGAATATGGTTTCATTCAAAACGAAGATGATTCTTGTGTATATAAGAAGGTTAGTGGGAGCGTAATGACATTCATTGTCCTATATGTTGATGATGTATTGCTTCTTGGCAATAACATTCCCATGCTACAATCGGTGAAAACTTGGCTTTCATTAAAATTCTCCATGAAAGACCTGGGAGAGGCAGCCTTTATTCTAGGAATAAGGATCTACCGGGATAGATCTAGAAAGCTGCTGACACTCTCACAAAGCTCGTACATTGACAAAGTGTTGAAGAGATTCAACATGGATCAGTCCAAGATGGGGCTGCTTCCCGTGTCACATGGCATCTCTCTATCAAATGATATGTGTCCTAAGACTCAAGATGAGAGAGATGCAATGATTCGGATCCTGTTTGCTTCAACAGTCGGATCGATCATGTACATCATGATATATACGCGACCTGATGTCTCATATGCTTTGAGCATGTGCAATCGCTATCAGGCCAATCCAGGTGATGGTCACTGGATTGCTGTAAAGAACATCCTTAAGTATCTTAGACGAACTAAAGATGCTTTTTTAGTCTATGGGGAAGGAGAACTTGAGGTGACTGGGTTCACCGATGCAAGTTTCCAAACCGACAAAGACGACTGTAAGTCGCAATCAAGGTAAATATTTTATTTGAACAATGGAGCAGTGAGCTGGAAATCTTCCAAGCAAGAGACTGTTGCCGATTTAACAACAAAAGCATAATATATTGCTGCAGCTGAGGGAGCCAAAGAAGCAGTTTGGATCCATAAATTCCTAATTGGATTAGGAGTAGTTCCGTTAGCAGCTAAGCCCATTCATTTGTATTGTGACAATAATGGGGCTATCACACAGGCTAAGGAACCACGGTCTCATCAACGATCCAAGCATGTACTTCGACGATTTCATCTGATTCTTGAGATCATACATCGTGGCGATGTGAAGATCGAAAAGATCGCAACAGATGATAACATTACAGATCCGCTGACGAAAGTTATATCTCAGTAAAAGCTTGAGCGACATGTACATAGTTCAAGTGTTAGATACTTGAGTGAATGGCTATAGGCCAAGTGGGAGATTATTGGACAATTATTACCCATAGCATCACTATTTATAAAGAACATTGTGTTTTTGTACAAATTAACTATGTGACAAAAGGAAATTTTTATTTTATCATTATTGTAATTGGATTACTTTGATATATATTAGTGATAAAAGTCCATATGGTTAAATCAGATTAATAAGATATGAGACAATATTAATCCATGAACGGTTTAATCATTAAATATCCCTAGTCGAAGTATTATCGAGACTTGACATTGATAATGCGGAATAGACTAGTATTACACTTGTGCGCGTTATGGAAGCTTAACGGTATAGTTCTCATATATTTAGGTATTGGATACTAATGCAAGTGTAATAAGAGGTTCTGTTAGCCGTTGGACCGGGAACAGTTCGCTCTGGATAGACCCACTCGGAATGCCATTGGTAGTATGACTATGTGTCTATAAGAATCCGAATCAGGGTAGGTGTATATGATCTTTAACCTGAGACTTACATCGCTATTACTTGCGACAATCAGTTTACTTTAGTATTGAGCTTTAACAGGTTCTGTGTACGCCTGTATTGGGTTTACTGAGAATCATAGTGTATTGGATGTGATGTCAAGATGGGAGTATCACTTCAGTCATATGGAGATGACGGTCACACAGGATACGAAACTAGTACTCTTAAAAGCTGCAGCTATCGGGATAGTATGACTAGGTCATGACTTCCCGATTACAGAGATTAGTTACTCGTGATCCGATATATGCTTCGTACGGGGCGGACACAGAGCCAGCCCCAGGCCTAGCATGTGACATCTGATATTGGATCGTATTACACATTACATTATATTAGTATTACTACGTCTGATACATATGATATTCCTCAACGAATATTTCTGGAGAATTGGGTAGGCATGGTGCTTTGCTAGTAGCCAACCATGTCTTGTAATCGGTGAGAACATGGTACGATGTACGCACATGTTCGGATAGTCCGATAACCGTATTTACTGCCAATATATCCAGAAATCTATATGATCGCTTCCCAAATATTCATCAATGACATTTGACTCAGATAGAATTAATCTTGGATTAATTATGAGAGAGAAAATTAATCTGGGATTAATTGCGACAAGAATTAATCTGGGATTAAATTCGTATAGAAGAGAGAATGTGATTAATTTAGAATTAATCGATAAAATAAATTTAATAGTTAAATTGGATTTTTCTATTTAATTTATTTATTAGGGGCTAAAATAATATATCAGATATATTAATTGAAATCAGATTTCAATATGAAATTAAAATTGGATTTTAATTCTGGCGAACGAATAAATTTAGAATTAATTAGAAAACAACTATCTTAATAATTTTGCGAGGCATAATTATTTAATTAAATTGGATTTAATTATGTAGCGACGACAAATTCGTTTAATCGGAATTAAATGAACCCGGGCCCAAGTCTAGTTGTGCGTTGAGGAAGCCAACACAAATTTTGAATTTAAATGTGGTGGGACCACATCACTTACATCAAATGTCTACAATTGTTGGAAGTAGTTGGCTTTATTTAATGTAAAGCATTAAACACACACCAACCAAGTTTTTGGAAAACAACTCACACTCTCTCTTTCTTCTTCCTCTTGACCGAACCTTGCTCTCCATGGAAGTGAATTTTTGCTTCAAAAATTTCACAAAGCTAGCACTTAGAGGAGTCATTTTGAGGTGATAGGGAAACTCACCCAAGGAAAAATAACTCAAATAACAAGCTTGGAGCTTCATCCAAATGGAAATTTTTGAAATTTCTCCAAATAAATGTAAGTGATTCCGCCATTTTTCTTGTTAATTTCACACATAAAATCACATTTAGGATCTTGTGGCATGTCTTAGAGACTAAAAGTTCCACGCCATACTAGAGCATGAAACATGAAAGAAACTGAGGTGCCTCTGCACAAACAATACAGGTGAGTAGACTTCAAGAGAGTTCGATGCCACATGTTACCTGATCAACAGATGACTATATGTACCATTGAATTTTGAGATTCCAGAGAAAATGTGGTCTGGTAAGAATTCCTCATACTTTCACCTTAGAGTATTCGACTGTTTAGCCTTTGCAAATGTATCCAATGAGCTCAGGAAGAAGCTCAATGGAAGGACTACTTCATGTATCTGTTGGGGCAATTGTGGAACCCCTAGGGTCGGATCGGTGCTCCGCGTAGCGGAAGTAGGTCTAACCCTTGGATATCTAGCATTGATGTATTTTAAAATTTAATAAAATACAATATTCTATTTTTCAAGTGTTAAAGAAAAATTAAAAATAAATCTAGGTCCAGAAAAATCTAATCGGGATAAAAACCGAAAAAATGGACGCGATCGCCCGACCCGAGGAGCATGTTGCACAAGTAACATGTGCAGCATACTGCTCGTGGCAGTATGCTGCGTGTGCTGCGCAACATTAGTTGTACATGGGCAGCGTTGCAGCGCAGCTGGGCAACGTTTCAATGCTGCCCTCTCGGGTTTTACTGAATTTTTTTTAATTTTCTAAAAAAATAAAACCTTAAACACTTATAAAATCACCCAAAATAATTTTCATTTCAAAACCAACCACAACACATGTTATGAAATAAATATATATGTATTCTAAATATATATACGTATTTCTTTGAATCCAATTACAACCCAAAATAAAATCTCACAATGAAATGACTCATGAACAATTCTAGGTCACCCAAAGGTGGTCAAGTGATTCTAGAATTGTAGCTAAGCTTTAATTTAGAGTTCCAAACTCTAATTTTATGTCTATGTCTAACATAAACATTTTGACATAATAACAAGCATATTGTGTTTATACTTCCAAAGCTTCCTAACACAATTTATTAGCCTTATTTCAACATTAAGCTAAGTGATCATGCATCCAATACATAAAAGAACATAACTTAAGAGAAATTCAAACTTACCTAGCGACTTTGATGCAAAGATCCAATCTTCTATTTGTTGAAATGGTAGGAGGACCTCCAAGGTTAGCAAGCTTCACTCCAAGATCCAATCTTGATTCCAATGTTAACAAGCTTCAATCCAAGAACCAATCTTGATTTATCTTAAATGCAATGTCGTAGAGACGTCACAAGTTTCTCCAAACACTTCTCTAACTTAGGCTAATTTCTCTAAGAATTTGCTTATAATTAGCTTTCTCAAACTTTTATTTTTCTTAATTAAAACCTTCCTAAAGCTTGCTATTTATAGCAAAACTTAGGCAAATTTTAATTAATAAAATTGTAAGCAAATTTTATGTGGACTTAATCTAATTTGTCCAAATATGTATAATTAGGTGTGACTAATCTTCATTATCTCCCACTTTGATTTAATCCAATTAAATCAAGTCATGGATTAGTTCAATATTTCCCACCTTGATTTAATCCAATTAAATCAAGCCAAAACCACTTATTATTACATACATACAATTACCATAATATCCTCAAATGGTAGAGATAATTATGATTTTATAATTATGCCCTTGTGTAATTATTGAATTAATCCAATTAGGTTAAAGTAAATAATCAATGTTATCCAATAACACTTGATTATCTTAGTTGATAATTATAATATCGAATATTATCTTTTATAAAAATTAATCGGCTACCCAAGTATTCAACGAGTACACTTCATATTGGGACTCTCTAAGTTCAGACATGTTCGTCATATAACCCTAGCTAATATGTACGTAATTCATCCACCTCCGAATTCTCGAAGAACACGAATGACCTTTCTGAACTATACAAGTCGAGGTCATCACATATGTTTAACAATCCCTCCGTCGTAGGCTATCCAAGTTGTGCTTAGGAAACATAGAATACACCGTCAAGTTTCTGAGGCGCACATCTCATATCGACATGTCCACGATTCTTCATAACTGATGTGATCCACCCTAGGTGATCGACTTTGGCCAAAGCTTTAAGAATCGTGACTTTAATCACATGGATACCTAAACCTCTTATGGTACACATACGGGCCGACAGATCCTATCTTGATTTGCACTTGATTACTGAGTGCATCAGTCCACACCTAACGAACATCTAGAGGCTAGACCATGAAAGGTTTCTAACATACATGGTATTAAAGTGTGGAGGATCTCACACAAAATCAATGCTATCATATAGTCAAAGGATTACATATGCTCCTCGACTCGAGGATTTTCCTATTGACGGTGGTGTGTACTTTCAACTATTAGGAATCACATGTGAGTCATTCAGTATTCGGTCCAACCAATACCCACATGTCTATACGAGTTTCCAAAACTCATGGTACATAGGGTTAAACCATTGGAACTCCAATTCCAATTGTAATATCCCGGGTTTTTCGGAACAGTACGAAAAAGTTTTTGAATTAAAGTGAAAGATTTGGAAAGGGATGGTATTCGAAAATTAGACTTCATGTGTTGGAAAGTAAGTTGAGATATTTAAAAATGAAAATTCATCACGTTGGAAAACGCGTGGTTTTGAGAACCGGTATGCGATTTTTGATTTTATTGTTATATGCGTAAAAGTATCTTATCTTGGCTATAAAGATAGCAAACGAACTCTGATTGAGCTGATTATTGAACCATCAGACTCATTTTTCTGAGACGAATAATTTTCGTGTTGAACACTTTCGAAATTTACATTAGAATGGCTTCAAAAATATGAAATTTCTAGAAAATTCCATGGCGGAGACCTGATAGTAATTTCGCGAGGGCTTGAACGTAAATTTCAGAAACTTTATTATAAATAGCCCATAGTTTCCTCTAATTGCGAAAATGACATAAGCTCTCAACTTTCCCTAAACGACCCCCCATCTGTCTCCAAAAAAATGAACCAGCAACTGCCATGGCGCGCCAGTGGCCAAGCGGCCATCGTCGGCCGACGTGATAGTCCAGAAAGAAGTGTCCGGCCACCGCGCATCTGATGGTGGCTGACGGCGACGTAGAAAATGCCGACAACGGTGAGAAATCGAGAGAGTGACAAACGGCAATGGGTCATTCGATCCCGGCTCGTCGCTTCATTTTACGGCCCGAGCCATCCTCCAAATCGAAGCTCTCGGAGAGTACTACAAGTTGGCGGTGACATATTTTTTCATTCCTTGCACGGTTGCACGTGAATCGAGGAAGGAAGATTCATATGAATAAGTGACCCATAATGAACAGTAACTTCGATCAAAATTCTATCGATTCCAGCACATTTGTGAGATCGTTTGGAGTTCGTATATGGCCTCGAAATCTCGGTAAGACCTCCCAGTGTAAATCCGCAAATTTATAGTTTATAGTTAAATGTTCGGATGTATCCAGTAGCTTTGTAGAGTAGAGTATTTATATAAATTGAATTGTTTGAGTATTAGTATATTGAATATGAGCATTCGGTAGAATCCGAGTGAAAATGGAACGAGTTTGATCGATCTGATAGAATATGTTAGTTTCTGGTAAAAGTGGATTTTTGGATATAATGATGTGTTTTGATTTTAATGTTAAATATGAGTTATTTATGACATTATGAAAATATTTAGTTAAATCTGGGAAGGTTCGGAGAGATCGGGACCCTTCCGTAGCGTTTACGGAAATTTTTCGGAAGATTTTCTAAAATCGCATAAACCGGGGATTTAAGTGAACTAGTGGTTTGTAATTATTTATAATGATATTTTAAGAGTAATGGAACTGAAAGTATTGAAATCTGAATTGATTCGATTGTCCCGAAAAGATCCGAAACTTTGTCAAAGCTAAGTCGGGAATTTCATAAGTTGCGATTCTAATGATGTTTCGCCATTTATTTTGGCAGACTTGACTAGGACCTGGAGTGCTCGTGAAGCCAGGTAAGTAACTCATGCGATGAGAGCTTAATGGGTGATTTCGTGTTTTGAATATACATATATATGGGTATATATGATTGATATGTTAGGTTAAACAGAAGATAGTTAAGAAATAGTTTGAGAAGGAGTTCAATGTTATGTGTAGTTAAGTGAAACGACCATAGCATGTATGACTTTTATTATTATCATGATACGAAGTAAGAGGTTTAATGATATTAATGTCTGTATGTATGTATTGACGTGTTTGAATTGAAATGTTTGATAATCTTAATGTCTATTTGTATGTATGAATGTACGTAAAGGTATGAATGTGTAACGATATGAAATTGTGTATGTGAATGAATATTATAATCTGTAAGTATATTAGTATGTATTTGTATATGCATATGATGTTAAGATATGTGTAGGTTGGATATGTTCATTTGGTAAAAACACTATATCAAATGTTCCTAGATAAAGATTCTGAAATGAATATGTTTGATCGATAAAAGAAAAGTTATAAGGACTATCAAAGGTATGAAATTTGAATTATGTAACAGGGTGTATATGTAGGGGTTTAATGGCAAAGATCCGGTAACGCAGCGGAAATGCGGAAAATCAAAATTTTCCGATTTCAAAATTTTTCTTTGATCAATTAAATAAACTTATTTATTTAATTACCCAATTAATAAATTCTGAAATTTTACACAACAAATCAAATTTCTTAGTAATTACCGAATTGCCCAACAAGTTTGTAAATTGATCATTTTAGTCCTAAAATTATCAAATACAATTTCGGATGATTCTAAATCATTTCTAAAATGATTTCAAACATGTATAACACATCAAAATCAGATTGCAAGAAAATCCCCAAATATCCTTAAATTGCCGAACAGCCCCAAATTTTTTAATTTTTGCAATTTGGTCCTTTTATGTTCAAAACATGTCAAGATCAAATCCAATCAACCCAAAAATTAATATGCATCATATACACACCATACTACATCACATATATGAAAAACCCCAAATTTGGAAAGGGTTAAAAACCCTAATTTTATAATTTCTTTAAATTGACAAATCTTACCAAATCAATTAAATCAAACACTTTAATTCAAACTTTACCACACCAAACAAGTCTCACCATCATGAAACAACTCAAGAAAAATTCTAGGTCATCAATGAGTGGCTAAGAAACTCTATAATGGCAACATCATTATCAAATAATCAAAAGTAAGCCATTGAAACCATTTCAAGCTTACTTTATAAACCATACATGCTTTCATCTTTCAAACAAGTTCATAACCAATTAAAACACAAACAATAAGTGTAGAGACAACATTCTAGCAACACATGTTGAAGCTAAGCATGTTAAGAATATTTTCTAAGTTGAAAGGTTTAAAGAAAAACTTACAAAATAAAAAATTTTCCAAGTTTTTCCTTTTGTTCTTCAACTTTTTTTCTCAACTCTATTGTGTTTTTTTTTTTGTATAACTTGTTAACCTAAACCTAATAAAATGAAACAAAATAATATATACTCACACCAACAAGCCTTGGCCGAATTTGTGTATATAAAATATCTAGATATTTTATTTTTGTTTCATTAAAGCTCACTTTATATCAACCCGTAACTTTTATCATTACTAATTTAATGAAATTCATCAAGTCAAATAAAGCATCTTTAAGTCATCTCCAAAAATATCAAAACTTAAGATATTTAAATTTTTAATTCATTTAATTATTTAATAATTAAATAATTATTTAAATACAAATATTTTAAATATATGTATTATATTTACTTTAAATATCCAAATACATATATATTTATGATATATGTCAAATATCACAATTTGACATTAAATTAATATGTATTTAATAAAATCTATCATTAAATACAAATACACAATAATTAAGAAATGACTATTAGGTCATTTTGCATGTATTTTACGCTTAACCTTTAAACGACTTATAAATAATCAATATTATTCATAAAAATTGCCCTAGTGCTCTACGAGTATATTTCACTAGTGAGACTCTCTAGATTCAGACATATCCGTCATGAAATCTAATTTTGTGTCCATAATTTACCCACCCTGAAATTATGACGACCTCGGATAAACTCGCTGAATCATACAGGTCGATGTCATTGCATACGTATAATCCCTCCGTCACAGGTATCCAGATTATCCCAGAGATATAAATATAAACGTCAAATCTCTATAGGTATAATCTCGTCGACGTATCTATTAGTAATCTTTAAATAACACTCGGAACTTACTTCCGAAGTATACCACGACCATGGATTTAACAGATTGCTAATCATATATGAACTACCTATGATCTGTACACAGGACTGACAGATCATATCTTGACACACACAAGATATCCTGAGGATCGATCCTCACCCAACAAACATGCGGAGGTCTGACCTAAATAGATCGGTGATGTGACTGCCATCTAAGTGTGGAGGATGTCTCATACATCCACAGTGGTATCTCAAGTCGAATGACCACTATGCTACTCAACCCGAGAAGATTCTTATTGACGTTGGTGTACCATCCATTAAGAATCTTTGGTGAGTCATTCAGTGTTTATCCACTATAAACACCTACACGTCTATACGAGTCTCCCAAGACTCATGGTTCATGGGATAAACCATCGGACCAAGTCACGATTTACTGGTCTCAACAGATTTAACTAACCGACTCGTGTTAGTAAATCTTGACCAGGAACTTTACTTGATAATATATTTCTAGTAGTGACACTTCCTAATGTTAATTAAAAATTACTTTGAAACTGCACACTACATTATATATTATCGGGTCTTTGTCTAATATATACATATCACTAAATCAGATTTAGTTTCAATCTAATCGTAATTAGATCGAAAACGTATATAAAAACAAGTGGTGCAACCACTAAGAAAGTAATATTATGGAAAAATGGGATGTTCGTATTCATGAATCAGACATAAATACGGTCCGAATTGGCACTCTGAGCACCAACCCCAAAATTTCTCCCACTTGCTCTAGTGCCAATCCACGGTATCATATACACATCTTAATGTGTATCGTATGCACATGGCCCTCAAGAGCTCACCTAGCACTCAAGAGGTAGGCAACAAGAAGTAAGTCCGATATGACATATTGAGTTTGTCCAACAAACCCAATTATTTCCTTAGGCAGCATCATTAATATTTTGTAGAACCTAAGTTATACATTAATATGACTCAGATGCGACATCAATATTTTGCTACAGCTACTGAGTTGTCCAAGTATTTATGGATCAAATCTAAAATGCTATGTAGATAACCGCATGCACAATGCTAATGTGAATACTTATAATATATAAGGTTATTATGCAACTTCATAAGTAAATACTTCATAAGTTGCATCTAATTCCTCTCACAAAGTAGAATCTTTTGTGACACTCCCACTGCATCTTTTCTGACTCTTCATGACGTAGACTGTCTAACGTCATAATCAGACTCAAAACTAATATGACCCAAATGGTTGCAAACTGTATGCTCCATGAATTAGAAACTCATTCTTAATATCTCAAAGATCACAAAGAACATGTTTCATGATCTATCTTATGGTCTATAGGGTATCAAAATAACTTGTAACAATTACGATTAAATCGATATCTATAATCGTACATAATAAAGTATTCATTATGTCATCATCACACGATACATAAGATTTATTAGACATTCTAATCAATATCTCTTTCGAAAAAGGAATCATCCTTTACGAAAGATGAATACTATATATAAGGCACATACACTAACTGTCAAATAGTTATACTAATTGTCATACATATAGTCTTGTTGTGTCATTTATTAGATTATATCTAATACACAAATAATTTGAGTATCTCAAAAGTCTCTTAGTTGTATATCTTATATAAAACTTTATATCGATTATAACAGAGACTACTCTCACTGCTTTCACGGAGTAAAGAAGACGTAAGTAAACGTTTTACCTCACAAACATCTCATTATTACCTTAATAATGATAATGTCATTAGGATATATAACACTAGAAAGAAATTTATACGCTCCCACTAACCCTTCTATCACATATGTATTCTCTACACTTTGATAAAATCAGACAATCTGGCTGATATCAAAATTAGAGAACATTGATTTCCGGAAGGCTCACCCGAGTCTACAATAGGCTCTATAAGCAAGTATACCAAACTGCAATCTGAGCAGAACACAAACTCTAGGGCCATTCCAAATGTACTTTTCAAACAAAGAAATCACAATTGATCTCTTATTCGAAGAAGTCATTCAAAAAACGCCACTTTGTATTCTTTAGCTAAAATATACAATTTAATATTAACATTAATCAACAGATCTTAAATTTTTTAATCAGTGTGACTAGAGACAAGTTTCCTCAGAATCTACAATAGATTGTTGAGTATAACATTTCTCACTGTCATACTGTAAATGTCAAACCTTTAATTAGCTCACAATGCTTTTGCTGCGCAAACCATTAGCACATTTTATGAACTATTCATAACGAAAGCTTAATCAAGTTCAAAACTTGATCAAGGTAAGCTATGAACAATCTTAGATCTATGGTTCAATGGTAATTTCCGAAATCGATATCAACTATCGCTCCCACCATAAGTTATAGGATAATTTTCTTCAATAAGAAAACAACAGAACTATTAAGTATCAAATACTCTTGAATGATTCTGACATCCTATTGGACTTATACGAAAGATCTCTAATGTTCGTTCCATCTTATTAATTATGTAGTTCCATTTATAGTTTATCAGTCTCACATTTGACTTTCAATAAGTCAAGTCTTTTCTACAATAGTCAACATCAAATGTTACACACCAAGTAATAAAATAATTTTTATTATTCGGGATTTTAGAAAAGATATTCTATCAAATAGAATACAATATTCTATTAAATAGAAAAAATGATAAATTTTTACTTATACCTCCGCGACGCAAGTACTTTCAATTATATAACCATTATATAAAAGAAAGACTCAAATCTCAAACATTTTAATGATTCGAATGTTCTACCTATACATATCATATATGTAATTGTAGAAACAAATTGAACCTTAATTAAAAGGATGGATTAGTATTACTAGAGCATATCTTCAAGAGTATTAAAACTAATTCGGTAACATTCAATATCAAACGAATCAAATCATATATGATTCGATTACTCCCACTGTCCAATTCCATCAAGATGGAACCGTGGAAGAATTATATTGAGTAAGAATCATATTCATGGAATAATCTTAGAACTAATTGCCATAAATTCATACATTTGATCATATAAAGTATCTTTAAACAATTCAAAGACTTGTTATGAATTTTAAGGTTAAAGTTTTCCAAAACTTTAGATCGAATATCTTTGAACTAGTCAAATATTTTCTATCTGCGCTTCATCAGAACATATTGAAAGTTCTTGAATCTTTCAAGACGTTCAATATGTGTTCTTTCAGAAACACATAACTAAGTTATGACAATTCATCAACTAAGTTACGAAGTAAAGAAAACTACCTTAAGTAATTATACAATTCATTAAACTACATACATCCAATGTATCAGTTAAATAAATCTTACGCTTCAATGACAATCATTGGTTAAATGAGATTTAATCACATTTTCGAATAAAATATTTATTAAATGGATAATGATATGTGGTGTGATCTCATATCAGACCATCTTTTACCATACGGAACAAGCATATAATACTTAACTTATGAAATCTCATAAAGTACTGTTCTAAATTATTTACTTTACCGAATATTTATCTTTATGTCTATGACACTACTAGTCGTATTAAAATATGTATAATAACTTGTTTATAAAGAACAATTAACTATCAAATAGTCGCAAGTTCTGATATCAAATATCAAAACAATTATTAAACAATATTTTAAATAATTAGATGGGAGATCTGGTATCTAATACATATAGTTGTCATATTGTGAGAATCAATATTTTCTATACACAACTATACACATCTCATTTCTATAGCTTTATAATTTGTTTTCAATTATTCTCAACAATTGCAAATAATTGATTAGCAAACTGTGCAGACACATTACCTCTAAAGGTAACTAAAGCTAAGAAACGTCATTATCAGATAAATAAATATCTAATGGGGTTTTCTTAATGCCAACCAAGAATCTCGAGACATGAACTGATTCATGTCAATTTTTACTGCACAAGAAACTATTCTCTCTACGAAATAATATCCTAAAACGAATATGTATCTAGATTATCTATTATGACTTAGTAACTAAGTCACTAACCATCTTGATTTTTCAAGAAAATCGGAACAACAGTTCCCGATGGTTTAGACTAATCTAACAATATCCTAGTCTATTAGTATCTAGAACCTATTACAGAAGTGCAACCATAAGTCAAGTCAGAAATAACATATTAAAATATGTAAGCAGTGGATTAAAAATTTAATTCTATCTACTATATAATAAGGAAAACATACAAGCGGCTATTTTCATAATATTACATACTACTTAAGTTATGGAATATTTTAAACTTAGCAGTGTCTCCCACTATTTTACGTAACATCGTAATCCCCAACGAAAAACGAGAATTCAATAATTAAATCGAATTCCATAATGGGAAGTGGACCCCATGAATATATTTCGACTCACAGCTTTGGCACGTTCTCGCCTACGTACATTCACAGGTAGACAACTCATTGTCAATCACATTCATTGTGACTCCGGTTTTGGTTCTGGCCATTTCTCGTTGTGACATCTTTGGCACGTTCACAAGGAGGCATACCAAGGTTAAACTCGTCAATGATAAACTCAAGGTACTTGCGTAATCTGACAGCTTTGGCACGTTCAGGATTCCAATTTCGCTTGAATTTATCTAGTATCAAGTATACATCCGGCATAAATAAATTTCTATCGGCTACACCCTCACAGCTTTGACACGTTCTCGGATGTAGTCATAGAAAAGATATTCATAAACCATATTGACAAGACGGACCAAGAAACAAGTATCTCTATACTACTTACTTTAAAACCTTATTAATTAGGGATTTTCCGTAAAAGATGCTTTTTTACTTTATTTAATCAAATTAAATAAACACATGCATGCATAAAGTAAAGATTAAATTAAACATTGAATTTAAAAAGCATAATCATATCAGGGTGTCCAGAATCAGACCCGATCTGATACCATTTGTAGGGGTTTAATGGCGGAGATCCGGTAACGCAGCGGAAACGCGGAAAATCAAAATTTTCCGATTTCAAAATTTTTCTTGGATCAATTAAATAAACTTATTTATTTAATTACCCGATTAAAATTCTGAAATTTTACACAAGAAATCAAATTTATTGGTAAATGCCGAATAGCCCCACAAGTTTGCAAATTGATCATTTTATTAAATAAACTTATTTATTAAATTACCCAATTAAAATTCTGAAATTTTACACAACAAATCAAATTTCTTGGTAAATGCCGAATTGCCCCACAAGTTTGCAAATTGATCATTTTAGTCCTAAAATTGTCAAATTCAATTTTGGATGATTCTAAATCATTTCTAAAATGATTTCCAACATGTCCAACATATCAAAATCAGATTGCAACAAAATCCCCAAATATCCTTAAATTGCCGAACAGCCCCAAATTTTTCAGTTTTTGTAATTTGGTCCTTTTATGTTCAAAACATGTCAAGATCAAATCCAATCAACCCAAAAATTAATATGCATCATATAAACACCATAATACATCACATATATGAAAAACCCCAAATTTGGAAAGGGTTAAAAACCCTAATTTTACAATTTCTTTAAATTGACAAATCTTACCAAATCAATTAAATCAAACACTTTAATTCAAACTTTACCACACCAAACAAGTCTCACCATCATGAAACAACTCAAGAAAAATTCTAGGTCATCAATGAGTGGCTAAGAAACTCTATAATGGCAACATCATTATCAAATAATCAAAAGTAAGCCATTGAAACCATTTCAAGCTTACTTTATAAACCATACATGCTTTAATCTTTCAAATAAGTTCATAACCAATTAAAACACAAACAATAAATGTAGAGACAACATCCTAGCAACACATGTTGAAGCTAAGCATGTTAGAAATATTTTCTAAGTTGAAAGGTTTAAAGAAAAACTTACAAAATCAAAAATTTTCCAAGCTTTTCCTTTTGTTCTTCAACTTTTTCTCTCAACTCTATTGTGTTTTTTTTTTGTATAACTTGTTAACCTAAACCTAATAAAATGAAACAAAATAATATATACTCACACCAACAAGCCTTGGCCGAATTTGTGTATATAAAATATCTAGATATTTTATTTTTGTTTCATTAAAGCTCACTTTATCAACTTGCAACAATTATCATTACTAATTTAATGAAATTCAACAAGTCAAATAAAGCATCTTTAAGTCATATCCAAAAATATCAAAACTTAAGATATTTATATTTTTAATTAACTTAATTATTTAATAATTAAATAATTATTTAAATACAAATATTTTAAATATATGTATTCTATTTACTTTAAATATCCAAATACATATATATTTATGATATATGTCAAATATCACAATTTGACATTAAATTCATGTGTATTTAATAAAATCTATCATTAAATACAAATACACAATAATTAGGAAATGACTATTAGGTCACTTTGCATGTATTTTACGTTTAACCTTCAAACGACTTTTAAATAATCAGTATTATTCATAAAAGTTATCATAGTGCTCTACGAGTATATTTCACTAGTGAGACTCTCTAGATTGAGGCATATCTGTCATGAAATCTAATTTTGTGTCCATAATTTACCCACCCTTAAATTATGACGACCACGGATAAACTCGATGAATCATACAGGTCGATGTCATTGCATACATATAATCCCTATGTCACAGGTATCCGGATTATCCCAGAGATATAGATATAAACGTCAAATCTCTATACGTATAATCCCGTCGACGTATCTATTTGCAATCTTTAAATAACACTCGGAACTTACCTCTGAAGTATACAACAGCCATAGATTTAACAGATTGCTAATCACATATGGACTACCTATGCTCTGTACACAGAACTGACATATCCTATCTTGACACACACATGATATCCTGAGGATCGGTCCACACCCAACGAATAGGCGGAGGTCTGATCTAAATAGATTGGTGATGTGACTGCCATCTAAGTGTGGATGATGTCTCATACATCCACGGTGGTATCTCAAGTCGAAGGACCACTATGCTACTCAACCCGAGAAGATTCTTATTGACGTTAGTGTACCATCTATTAAAAATCTTTGGTGAGTCGTTCAATATTTATCCAATATAAACACCTACACGTCTATACGAGTCTCCCAAGACTCATGGTTCATTGGAATAAACCATAAGACCAAGTCACGATATACGACATATACTGGTCTCAACAGATTTAACTAACCGACCCGTGTTAGCAAATCTTGACCATGAACTTTATTTGATAATACATTTTTAGTAGTGACACTTTCCAATGTCAATTACAAACTACTTTGTAACTGCGCACTACATTATATATTATCGGTTCTTTGTCTAATATATACATATCACTAAATCAGATTTAGTTTCAATCTAATCATAATTAGATCGAATACGTATATAAATACAAGAGGTGCAACCACTAAGAAAGTAATATTATAGAAAAATGGGATGTTCGTATTCATGAATCGGATATAAATACGGTCCTGATTGGCAATCTGAGCACCAACCCCAACAATATATTCATATGTTTGTATGTGAGTGTTTGAATATCATGTTCTTAAATGTTTTTTGTGGATGTGCTTATGTATGAGAAGTCGTGCGATGAGTTTGGTGTGTCGTGATATGTATGCATGTTTATATGTTTAATTGATTGATGTTCTCGTGCCATAGTAGTCGAGCTGGTTAGGAATCTGTTCGGACGGAATTCATCTCATACCTATTCTAAAATAGGTAATGAGTCCACGTACGAGCATTGTGTACGTAAGCCAGCCATATGTGTGTATTGTCGGATGATGTGATCTTGGATGTACCGATTGTTATGTGTGCTTCGTGGTTGGTAAAAATGTTTGAATGTATGTATATGTATGAAAAAACTCGTGATATGTATGAATTTTGTATGCGTATGTGAAATGAATGGATGTTTTGAAATCGATGCGAATATCAGAGGTTATAAAGCGTGTTTGCTAAGTTGTATTGATATGTACGTATATGTGTAAGGATTCTGAAATTGTATTTGCATGTATATAAAGAAGTGTGCTATAGTATGTGTGAAGGTATATGAAACCCAAGTGTTAAGCTATTGTAAGGTTCTCGTGGATTAAAGAAGGTTAAAGAAAGATTGTGTTGATATTGAAGAAAGGTTTTGGTATTATAGATAGTTTGTAATTGAACATGAGAAAATTTGTTAGATTTACCGATTTGATGATATTTCAAAGATATTTACTGTGATAAATATTAATATGTGACTTCATGTTTCAACATTGAAATGATTTCGATGTTATGTTACGTAATTTATGATTTCGAATCCATGTTTCGTGTGCTTGAATATCTAGCCACTACCTTGACAATATGTAAATATGTAAATATGAAAATTTGATATGGGTAAAGTATAAGGGATAATAGAATGTTGATAATTCTAAGACCCGTAATAACTTGAAAACTCTGAAAAAATTATAGTGTGATTAATTTGTATGTTTTGTTTGTAATGCTTGCATGGTTACTTACTGAGTTTTTATAACTCACACAAACCAGTTTGCTAGTTTTGCAGGTTGGTTTCCAGATTTTTCAACCACGACAACTTTGGAAGTCATGCTCGAGACGCGGATCACCCAAGCAGCAGTCACCCTCGTAAGTGTTCTGGGAGAAGTTATAGAAGTTTAAAAAATTTAGGATATTTTGGTTATTGTTTTATTTTATCATGCTGAGCACATGGTTTGTTTATATATTTTAAGTAAATGTTTTGATTGCTTATGATGTTGTGGGCACTGAGCCCTTGAGTGTTGATAGAGGATATGGGCACAGAGCCCTTAGGTGGTGTTTTGATGTGTTGGTGTGGACGTGAGGTCTATTTAGATATATGATGTTCTTTTTAAGTTCGTTTTGGTGTTGGACTGAGATCCAGGTTGTCAAGTTTTAGGATACATCATGCCGGATTTTCGGTAGATTTCGAGGCTTATGGAGATGGGTCAATCCTATCTCTTGTCGGTAGCATCACGCCTCTGGCGGGTTGTTACAGTTGTGGTATCAAAGCAAAGGTTAGGGTGTCGGTGACTGCTGCTATCGGGTATCCGATCTTTTGAGTAAATTTTCTGTTACACATAAACTATATAGGTCATGTATTTGTTATTTGATTTGATTTATGGTATATGGTATGAAGCGTTATGATTTTGATTGATATTGATGATTCAGATTATTATAATATGTTTGTATACTATAAATATATGTATGTGTAATGGTATGCTAAGTTAAAATTATGAGGTTTGTACAGATATATGTATAAGTAAGTAATGTGAATTTAAAATGTTTTGAGGTACGAGAAATTCTATGATGTTGATAGTATGAATCGTGAATTGATATATTTCCAACCATATTTTGGAAACTTGGTATTTGATTTTTGATATAAAAGTGTTTTGAAAAGAAAAGGAAAGGAAAGAAAGAAAGAAAGTTTTCAGATGTTCTGATTTTGATTATAAAGATAAAGAAAATATTTCTACTTCGACGCTTGATTCACGTTTTCATGTTTTGAAATTTATCGATATGTTTCCGTCTCAATGCTCAAAAATAATTTTGATGTTTTTAAACTGTAAAACTTGTTTCCGTCGAGACGCTCGAAAATCTGTTTCCTCCACGGTGCTCGAAGATTTTATGTTTTTGACCATTCGTGGTGCTTGTATATGTTTCGTTCTGGCATGATCGAGACGCTTGTTATGGGGTCCATACCATCAGAAAATGGCTGGCCCACTATCCTGTCGGCATGGTCGGTACTATGTCCAATCTATGCGCGCAACTGCACAGTGGACGATCGTTGTGTATTTTAAAAAATTTACATTAAAGATTTATTTTTGATTTACACATTTATGTTTTGGGGGGAGAATGATTTCAAAAGAATTACATTTTGATTCTGATGCATTTCGATATTGCTTATGATATTATACGATATGATATGTTTTCTTCCTGACGTTTGTTACATGTTTTTATATTTTTACGACTTATCATATGTTTCCGTCGGGGTGCTTGTTTAGCGTATTGTCCATCATAAATGGATTGACCCGCTACCTTATCGATAGGGGATCGTTTCATTCATTGTCCGATCTGTACGCGCGTCGGGCCTTAGGCTCTTGTTTATGTTTCGTCCAATTGAGTTATGCGAGATGCTCGATATGATTTTACGATAATGGATTTTGAAACTGATTTTGTTTACAGTAAAAGAGTTTTTCAAATTTATTTTCAAATTGGTTTTGAAAGAGATCGTTTTACGTTTTCTATTTTGAATTATGATAGAGATTGACATATTTCAGACTATCAACATCATAAGAGCATATAGGATTATTTGTCACTTATGATTGTGACAGTGGATGTATTTGTTGATATAAAGTTTATGTTCGTTACAAGAGCATGTATGTAAGTTTATGGTTAGTCACATATCTTTTGAGTGCTGTGATGGTTATGTATACTATGTTGTCAGCCATATAATGTTGTATGTGCGATGGGATATGTATGAATGTAAGCTTTGATGTTGATACTGTTTACATATATGATATGGAATAACATGATGCAAAACGAATGCTTCCCATTTTTTATTATGGACGATACAAATAATATAAAATTCGTGTTAAGTTTCCGTTTTGATATTGTGTTGGATTGCGTGCAAAGAACAAGTGCTATGTTCCTCGTTTTGGATGATGTATGTGATTGGCTACATAGAATCCTAGTTCGACTTTTGGTTTATATTGGTGGATGAATTCGAAATGGCTTAGCAAGTTTCTATGATTGAATATGGATTGAAATGACAAGTTTGATTTGATTTTGGCACGAAATATTTGATTCGATATGTTTTGTTTTAAAATAGCATGAGTGGTAATGATGTTTGAAATACGTGACCTTTTAAAATATATAAAGTGCGAGGATTCCTGAATATGGATAAGATTATAACGTATGTGTGTTCGATTCTGAATAGTTGGACTTAAGGATGGAGAAATTTCGAGGATGAAATTTTTATAAGTAGGGGATGATGTAATATCTCGAGTTTTTTGGAACAGTACGGGAAAGTTTTCGAATTAAAGTGAAAGATTTGGAAAGGGATGGTATTTGAAAATTAGATTTCATGTGTTGGAAAGTAAGTTGGGATATTTTAAAGTGAAGATTCGTCGCGTTGGAAAATGCATGGTTTCGAGAACTGATTACGTGATTTCTGATTTTATCGTTATACTCGTAAAAGTATCTTATCTCGGCTATAAAGATAGCAAACAAACTCCGATTGAGCTGATTATTAAACCATCAGACTCTTTTTTCCGACACGAACAATTTTCGTGTTGAACACGTTTCAAAATTTACATCAAAATGGCTTCAAAAATATGAAATTTCCAGAAAGTTCCATGGTAGGGACGTGATTATAATTTCGCGGGGGTCTGAACATAAATTTCAGAAACTTTTGTATAAATAACCTATAGTTTCCTCTAATTGTGAAAATGGCATAAGCTCTCAACTTCCCCCAAATGACCCCCCCGGTCTACAAAAAACGAACCAGCTACTACCATGGCGCGCTGACTGTTAGGTGGCCACCGCGCCTCTGATGGTGGCCGGCGGTGACGCAGAAAACTCCGACAATGGTGAGAAATCGAGAGAGACACCCGATAATGGGTCATTCGATCCCTGCTCGTCGCTTCATTTCATGGCCCGAGCCACCCGCCAAATCAAAGTTCTCGGAGAGTACTACAAGTTGGCGGTGACAGATTTTCTGTTCCATGCACGGTTGCACGCAAATTGAGGAAGGAAGATTAAGATGAATAAGTGACCTATGGTGAACAGTAACTCCGTTCAAAATTCCATCGATTCCAACGCGTTCATGAGATCATTTGGAGTCCGTATATGGCCTCGAAATCTTGGTAAGACCTCCCGGGGTAAATCTGCAAATTTCTAGTTTATAGTTAAATATTCGGATGTATCCAGTAGCTTTGTAGAGTATAGTATTTATATAAATTGAATTATCAGAGTATTAGTATATTGAATATGAGCATTCAGTAGAATCCGAGTGAAAACGGAACGAGTTTGATCGATCCGATAAACTATGTTAGTTTTTGGTAAAAGTGAGTTTTTTGATATGATAATGTATTTTGATTTAAATGTTAGTTATGAGTTATTTATGATATTATGAAAATGTTTAGTTAAATCCGGGAAGTTTCGGAGGGTTCGGGACCCTTCCGTAGTGTTTGCGGAAATTTTTCGAAAGATTTTCTAAAATCGCGTGAACTAGTGGTTTGGAATAGTTTATAATGATATTTTAAGAGTAATGGAATTGAAAGTATTGAAATCAGAATTGATTCGATTGTCCCTGAAAGATCTGGAACTTTGTCAAAGCTAAGTCGGGAATTTCATAAGTTGCGATTCTAACGATGTTTCGCCATTTGTTTTGGTAGACTTGATCAGGACCTGGAGTACTCGTGAAGCCAGGTAAGTAACTCATGCAATGAGAGCTTAATGAGTGATTTAATGTTTTGAATATACATATATATGGGTATAGATGATTGATATGTTAGGTTAAACAAAAGATAGTTAAGAAGTAGTTTGAGAAGGAGTTCAATATTATGTGTAGTTAAATGAAACGACCATCATATGTATGACTTTTGTTATTATCAAGATACGAAGTAAGAGGTTTAACGATATTAATGTCTGTATGTATGTATTTACGTGTTTGAATTGAAATGTTTGATAAGCTTAATTTCTATGTGTATGTAAAATCTTATTTTGTTTATTTAGTTTTTATTTTATCTTTTGCTCGGGACTAGCAAAATCTTAAGTTTGGGGGTGTTTTGATAAGTGTGGTTATACCAATTTATTCATGCATTCTTAGTTTATTATCTTGTTAGATTCTGTATCATTTAATGTATTTTATAGTTTGTTTTATGTTTTATTGATATGAAGCATTAGAACATGGATCTTGGGGGCATTTGTACGTGTTTTGGGACCTTACGGACGCATCGGAAGCACGCGATAAGTGCGGAAAACATAGAACACAACATCCTGAAAATTACTCTAGCGTCGCGACGCCGTTTCAAAATCCTACCATATAATTTCCCGTGAGTTTGGCGCCGCGACGCCACTTTCCGACGCCGTGGCGATGCGTCAGAGCTGTTGGACAATTATGACCCATAGCATCACTATTTATATAGATCATGGTGTTGTTGTACAAATTAACTATGTGACAAAGGAAATTGCCCTTTTATCATTTGTAATTAGATTACCAAGATGTATAAATGATAGAAGGTCCATATGATTAGTTCCGGATTGAGATGATATGATACAATATCAATCAATGAAGGTTTAATCATTAAATATCCTTAGTCGGAGTATTATCGAGATTGAACATCGATAATGCGTAAAAGACTAGTATTACACTTGTGCGCGTTGTGGGAGCATAACATCATAGTTCTCATATATTTGGGTATAGGATACTCATGCAAGTGTAATAGGAGGTTGTGTTTACCGATGGTACGGAAACAACTTCTCAATGGATAGACCCCTTGGAATTCCATTGGTAGTATTACTATGTGTCTATGGAAGTCCGAATCAGGGTAGGTGTATTTGGTCTTAACCTGAGACTTGCACCGCTAATACTTGCGACAATCAATATACTTTGGTTTTGGTCGTCCAGGGCTTTAACAGGTTCTGTGTACGCCTCTTCTGGATATATTGAGAATCGTAGTGTATTGGGTGTGATGTCAAGATGGAAGTATCACTCCAGTCATAGTGGAGATGATGATCACGTAGGATACGGAACTGGTGCTCTTATGTACTGCAGTCATCGAGATAATATGACTAGGTCATGATTATCCGATTATAGAGACTAGTTACAAGAGATCTGATATGTGCTTCGTACGGGGCAGCACAATTCCAGCCCTAGACCTAGCACGTGACATCCGATACTAGATCATAATACGCAATACTACGTATACTACGTCTGATATAGATCAAGCACGTGACATCCGATACTAGATCATAATACGCAATACTACGTATACTACGTCTGATATAGATCACATATTCCTATAAGAATATGTCTGGAGAATTGGGTAGGCACGGTGATTTGCTAGAGGCCAACCATGTCTTGTAAATCGGTAAAAACGTAGTACTAGGTACGTACGTGTTCGGATAGTCCGACGACCGGATTTACTGCCAACATATCCGGGGATCTCATGGGTCGCTTCCCGAAGATTCACCGATGACGTATGACTAGCACTTTATTAATCTGGGATTAATTATAAGAGAGAAAATTAATCTGGGATTTATTACAGAGATATTTTATCTGGGATAAAATATTATTTAAAGAGAGAGAACGATTAATTTGGAATTAATCGATAAAATAATATATTCGATATATTATACGAAATTGGATTTCGACGCGAAATTGAAATTAGATTTTAATTCTGGCAAACGAGTTAATTTAGAATTAATTCGTTAGCGACGTGAATAATAATTTTGCTAGGCATAATTATTTAATTAAATTTGATTTAATTACGTCGCAACGGAAAAATTCGTTAATTTGGAATTAGCGAACCCGAGCCCGGGAGTGTTTGCGGGCCCACTCGCATTTCGAATCGAGTGGGGCCCACAAGTCACATCTAGCGTCAAATCACTTGTCAATCAAGTGATGTATGTCTTGTCACTTTGAGTGATTGACAACTAGTCACTATTCATGATTGATGTTGGTGGTTGAAAGGCTTTATTGCCTTGTACTTTTTGACTTTGATTTTGGTATTAGTTTTTTGAAAACCAAAACCAATTCATTCTCTCCTTCATCTCTCTTCTATCTCACGGCCTTGTTCATTTTTCCTCTTCTCATTTTTCTGCAATTGCCGAGAGTTTGGAGAAGTGATAAGAAATTTTGTGGCAAAATTTCTAGAGTGCTAGCACACATTTCTGAAGGTGATAGGGAAACCCACCCGTGGGCATGGAATGCACACCAAGCTTGGAGCTTGAAGGACCGAAAATATGGAGCACAAAACAGCCCAAAGCTGTGAGCCTCTTGGAGTTAAGTATGTTTCCGCCATACCTCTTTGAGTATTCACACATGTTTCATTGCTTGAAATCGATCTTGGGACTAATCTAGAAACCCAACAAGAGCCCAGAAACACCAATTTTTTGGGTTTCACATGCACAAGGACTCCAAGACTTTCTTATAAATACATAAGCTAGTCCAAAACCCTAAAGAGGGAGGCTAATACACAGAAAAGAGACAAAACACATATTTTTAGAGAGATCCATGGAGGAGGATTGAAGAACGACAAGAGGAGACGAAGGCAGTGACATCCGAAGAGGAACGAATTCAATTCAGGTTTTATCATCTAATTTTCTTCTTTAAACTCTAATGATGTTTGTTATGTTCATGACCCTATTTTCATTGTTTTTATCTTTAGTCATGAACTAACTCCATAATTCTAGAGGATGATGTAGCCAATGTTTGAACCTATGTATTGATTGCCAATTTGAGTTTTATGAAATTATAATTCAGTTTATTTATATTCTCTTGAGTTTAATGCTTCTTGTTTGTTGGCCACAAATTAAGATGATGAATGTTTAGAATCTATCACTCGGGAGAGAGGGATTTTGAATATGATCTAGAGAAAATAACTTAGGAGTTTTATAGAGTTCGGGAAAATCTATAGTTCCTTTGAAGTCGTTAACAAAGAATCACAAAGCGTACTGAGTTATTGATTACTAGATTTTTATAGGGATATCGAATTCTGTAATTGAAAATATTTTCATTATTGCTCGGGAGAGGGAGTTGAATACTTTAGGATTCTTGACTTATAAACAATGCAACGGAATAAGGATTGAATGACATGACAAATACATAGGGGATAACTAGATGAAATCAGACTCTAAAATCTCTCTATTCATTGGATTATCTTTATCAAACGTTTTATTATCTTGTTTCTTTAGTTTAATCTTAATTAATTGTCTTTAAAATAAAGTTAGGTTTATTAATTATAGTACTTAGTGTGAGTTGAACACAATCCATGTGGGTTCGATACTCTCTCTCACTTATCTTTACTAAAACTTCTCAGTTAGTTCTGCTCTAGAGGACAATTTCCGAACAAGTTGTTATTCATCAAGTTCAACACCAATAAATTGTCCTCTAGAGCAGAACTATAACATTTGGATACCTCTTATGTACCGTTTGATATATAGTTAGTGGGTCCTCTCGGTCCCACATAATTTTGTCCCTGTATAGAGCCATCATGGCCTGGTGGTACCATGATTGCACTTAAAAGCCTTATATCTCTTTGAGATCTAAGGTTCGAGTCAAAACCAGGGTCTATATGTCGTTCAATAATCCATACGCTCCTCGGAGCCACGATGAGAGTCGGACGCATGAGCCTACTAAATGCCATGTCCACGTGGATGAGACTTCCTATGGGGACAAAACCGTGCGAAATTGGGAGAGCAGAGTCCCCCACCATAGCCCTTGGACATAGCTCTCGGACACACCTCCATCGAGATCCCAAAATAGACAAATGATCTCGTAGGAAGGGGGTCGCATTTACGCACCTTCAGAAACAAACATCAATAACAAATAAATCACACACAATGAAAGAAAGTTTTAAATGGTCATACCTCTTAGCTTAGCTTTTCCAACTTCTAGATCTTCATCTTCTCAACCTCTCTATCAGTCTCTTGTTTTAAAGGTCTCACTCTCTTGTGTTACTAGAGGGCTCTTGTGCACACTTCATTATATGATGTAACCTCGCTCAAGCAAGCTTATATGTTTAGTTACTTCTATCAAAAGACATCATATTTGTAAGAACACTACTTTTTACAAATATTAAATTTTGATTTTCATAAAAGAATTAGATATTCTTTATTTTAGCGGCGGTAAATCAAAATTATCTCATTAATAAACTAGATTTTTCATTAATTTATATGAAATAAATTTTCAGATTGAGTGAAACCGACTGTCTCACTCACTTTTATGTAGTTCTGCTGCTTAGAACGGCAGATTCATATTTATTAAAATACCTCACTTATTGCGGAAGAATACTTGAATACACCCGGAACCTATGAAGAAGAACGGAGATATAGGAAATCAAAAAGCTGGCAAATGTCACTTATCAACAGGAACCCTAAATACAAAACCATAATATGTTACAATCAGTTGATTTTAGGAAAAAACCCTGCTCTGTAACCACAAAATATGTGGCTAATGAGCATTCTGGGTCCTCGTAATTCCAGCTGACGATACCTACTATACTTCTCGATGAAAGCTCCCCACTGTGTCCATCATCACAAGAAAAAGCATGGCGTGTTGGCATTGCAGCTACTACAAGGAACATTGAATATCCCAGAGCACATTAGAAATCTGGCATCTATTTAAAGGAAATCAATTAGATGTGAAAACAGGTTAACAATTGAGAGAGCCGATATTACCAGTTTTCTTCTAAGCTGCCATAGCGAATAGCTTATTCTTCATATCCGAAAATATTCGTATCTCCATGAACTGTTCAGCAGTATGGTGCCACAAAATCCCCAGAAGCCTGCAATAAATCCAAGAACTATGCTGACATAAAATCCTGTGGATATAATTCCGCCATCGTCATTAGCTTGCTCGGTAATGGCTGGATGTTGAGCTTGTTCTTCTCCTGGACATTTGTTCGGAAGGGGGAGCCCGCAAAGCACAGGATTTGCCACATATGTGGATGCATCAAAACTCTGTAGTTGAGTGCTTGTTGGTATTTTTCCGGAGAAGTTGTTATCCGACAGGTCCAAGACACCAAGAAGACTTAACTGAGAAAGGCCTTCAGGAATTTCACCAGCAAGCATGTTCTTTGACAAATCAAGTGAATTCAACAGAGTTAACTGACCAATCTGTGAAGGAATTGGTCCGGTTAAACTGTTTTTCGATAGGTTCAAGGAGATTAATCCCACAAGGCTCGTTACGTCTTCAGGAATTTTTCCAAATAATCTGTTGCTTGACAGATCAATGCTTCTCACTAGTCCAAGGGTGTTTCTAAATTCAGAATATGTTCTTTTCCACATCAACAAAGCATGATCATCGTAAGAGTCTGTACGAAGAGGATATCTGATCATTGCATTTGAACTCTCTTTTTCTGTCATTGCAGTTAAATTGTTGAGGCATTGAGGTATAGTTCCTGAGATATTGTTTTGAGATAAGTCCAGAACTTGAACCTTTTCCAAATGACAAAGTTGAATAGGTATCCTTCCATGGAATTGATTGGATCGTAAACTGAGAACAACCAAATGCGATAGACTATCACCAATCCATGCCGGTATGATCCCAGAAAATTTGTTATGTCCTAGATCAAGAACTGTCAACTGAGTGCAATTCTTCAGAGATGAAGGCAACTCTCCAATGAAATTGTTGTTGAATAAATGCAATGATTGCATCATACAATTGAAGTCCATTGAGTCTGGAAATTTGCCAGAAACCTTGTTACTTGCTATATTCAAAACCGTTAGTTTTTGCCAATTCTTTGAACAATCAGGAAGCTCACCAGATAAATGATTGTCTGAGAGGTCTAAGTACATGAAATTCTCATCACTAATCTGACATAAGAAAGAAAGTGATCCAGAAAACATATTCTTGGAGAGAATTAATGATGTGACAGTAAAAGGAATTGGCGGTATTGGACCCTCAAAAATATTATCACTGAGATCAATTTCAGGAGGATATCTAGTAAACTTGCGAGACAAGTCTGGCAACATGCCAGTCAAGTGATTGTGTGAGAGATTTAAATAATAAAGATCAGAAGAGAGATCCCAGAACCAATTGGGGACAGTGTCTGAAATTCCAGAAGCAGAGAGATCAAGCTCCGAAAACTTTTTTTGAGTTTGGAGCCATTTTGGGAACTGAGGACCCTGTTTGCAAGCACCCAATCTAATGATATTAAGCTTAAATGAAGGAACCCAACCAGAGCTGAAGTTCAAAATCAGTGAATTATGAGATAAATCCAAAAATGTTAATCTGGAGAGATTTGACAGATGGGCTTCAGTGATCATACCCTCCAAAGAATTTGAAGCAACATCCAGAAGTTCGAGATTAGAGAGCTGTACTATACTTTTGGTCAAGGTTCCTGTTAACCTGTTCTTGCTAAGATAGAGTACTTTCATGGACAAAAAGACACTGAAATCAGGTAATGAGCCCCCAAGTTGATTGCTATCAAGCTCCAGTATGCTAAGATTTGATTGTTGTCCAAACCTTCTTGGGAAAGAACCATCAAGTCTATTATCATAAAGATGCAGTTGTTTCAAAGATGAAAACACAGTTATATCAGGCAGGGAACCATGAAGCATATTGCGGTTTAATTGCAAAATCTCTGTTGTGCCTCTGCTACAGTTGGACAATTTGAGAAAAAGCTCAGGTAGGAGACCAGTAAGATTGTTGCCATCTAGATATAAAGCTTTTAATCTGCACAAGTTCCTAAAGGATTTTGGAACACTTTCTATTTGATTGTTACCAAGATCAATATATGACAGAGAAGTTGGGTTCAGAAAAGCATAATCAGGAATAGGGCCTTGTAACTTGTTAGAAGAGAGATCAAGATAAACAAGACTGCTACTACAGTTGGATAGCCATGAGTACACTGAATTAGACACATCATTCAGCGAGAGATCGAGATGAGCAAGGGGTTTAGAAGAATTAGTGAAAGAAATAGGCGAAGGAATCAAGACTGACGGGAGATTGCACCCTCTTAATTGCATTTCTGTTAAAGAAGGAAGTTTGCTAACTACTTGCAGCCAGTCTGCTGCTTCTATGAGATTAACTTGATTCAGACGAATGTATTTCAGAAAGGAGAGCTGAGAAAGCCACTCAAGCTTTTCAGAAAACATGTAATAGTTAAAGCTGAGATCAAGATACTGCAAGCTTGATAGGTTCCGTAGTTGACAAGGAATTCTACCAGTGAAACCGGCATTGGAGAGATCAAGGTGCCTTAAGCTTTTAAGGGAGCCGATGAATTCTGGGATCTGCTTTCCTCCAAAATCATTGTATTTCATGTTTAAATAATTCAATTTCTGCAATTCAATCAAGGAAGAACTTATGTTACCTCTTAAAGGCATATAAGATCTGAACTGAAGATTAAGCATGGTTACGTGCCCAGTTTGATTGCTACAGCTGACTCCTCTCCATTTGCAACAATCTTTCTTGTCATCTTCATTACCCCATGAAGAGAGATGGCCATAATCATCAATAAAGCCTTGTTTGAATGTTAGGAGAGCTTGCCTTTCCCTCTCTATGCACTTAATGTCAGCACCTTCATCTCCTGTGCTTAATCCAACTGCAGTTTTCATATACAGCGAAAGCAAAATTGCCAAGAGTGTATATTGCATAATTTTCATTTCTGAGGTCTTAGAACCAAAGGGTTTCTTGATTGACTACTCATATATGTATGGATCACCTGCTCCAATATAAAGAAATAAAACATTCAACAAGTTGATCAGTTTTTGAGTTTCATTCAACTTAAATATAATAGCTTAAAATTTATTTGAATTTTGACCAATGGAAGTCACCCATCTGAGGAGCAAAAAAATTATTTCCATTGTTGAAAATTTGATACAGACGACATTGACAAATAACAATCTATATTCTTTCCTTGTAACAAATGAATCCAAGTCCATTAAACTAAATATAATACACCATTCCTTTTGCAGGAAAAATTTCCTTGCTGAGAATTATATATTTGTTTTAAGACTGTTGGAGTATACTAACCAATTAAGAAATGACAGAAATGAAAAAACGTAATCGAAGGATCAAAACGGCATTTTATGTCAACACAGATATGTAACTATTATATTCGGGTAATGCTATGATACCCAAGGGTATCAAATACCCTTGGGTTCAATGCAACTTTGAGCATTAAACATACAACTTCTACCAATAAATATGCAATTGATTTCATGTTTTAAAAATTTTTATGTTTATTGATAAAATTTGCATGTTTAATGCTCAAAGTTGCATTGAACATGCAACTTTGATACCAAGGGTATATGATACTCTTGGGTATCATAGACATGCCCTATTCGGTTCACTATAGAACTACATAATTGAAATTGTAAATGTTCTACTCACATGAATATGATACAAAACAATAACTCATGCAACAATCATTGCATATCAAGGAGATTAAGCCATATATTCTTCAGATTTCCCATATATGGTGGGGCATCAATACTAATTAGCACGTGTGATAATATATGATTGGGTTGTTATATGGATAACGTGGTATCAATTTTTCCTTTAATTGGGTGCCAGAGGGGATTGTAGTGACATTAATTTTACTCACATGTCATACAGCTACTTTTTTCTCTACTTTTAACAACCCGTGTGTTATTTCGTGAAAATGTTATATAAACCAAATTATATTAAATAAGACTTGGAAACTTCATATCTACACACAAGATAAATCTTAATAAAAACAATTAAAAACCCACAATTAATATTTCTTTTTTTTTAGAAAAAAAAAAGTTGGAAACCCGAGCTTAAACAGAGCATGTAAAATTCCTCATTTATCTCAGGCTCTTACAAGAAATGCACTCCATGAACTCGAACACAGGACTTGACAAACAAGTCCTAAGCCATTTGCCACCAAGTTGGAATTATTTACAAGCGCACTTAAATAACAACAATTATACTCGGGGGGGATTGGGTGTGACAAAATAATACGGAATTAAAAATCTTGTCAATTTCATAGTTTTACTAAATAAGTTTAGTGTGCAATTTTCTCAATTAATATATTATCACAATGCAAGTTACTAAAAAAATATGCAAATACGAAATATAACTTACGATAAATAAAGGAGTTTAGGGATAGAGATAATGACACCGAATTTATAGTGGTTTGGCCAACAATCCGACGTCCACTCTTCCAAGCTGCGCTTGAAATTTTTCACAATCAAAAGTGATCGCACACTTTATACCGAGTTTTCCATGGCTCACTCGCAAATCAAGAGTTTTTCGTGATTCACCCCAAACCAATAGTTTTTCGTGGTTCACCCCATACCAAGAGTTTTTCTAAGTTCACCTTTTACAACACCAAAAGTTTTTCACTTAGGTTATAACTTTTTAACCTTTATATAAATTACCTTTTTGAGTATACCCACTCAACAAGGGATTTCCATAACCTCAAGTGTTTGAAATAAAAGTTTACAACCACAACTTGAGCACTCACAAAAGATAAGAAAATTAAAATTGTGAGTTTCTAACTCAAGTATCTCAAGCTCACTAAATGTGTATGAATGTGCAGTGTATGAGTTTTGAATATGTTGAGAGTGTATGATCAAGAAGATTTAAGTTACTCTCAATATTTTTATCTTAGAAAAATGTATGAAAATATACGAAGTTGGCAAAAATAAAATTGGGGCTCAATATATTGTTGGGGTTTTATAGGGCAAATTCGGGTAACGCAACGGAACGTGAAAAATCAAAATTTTCCGATTTCAATAATTTTTCTTGGGAAATTAAAATAAACTTATTTATTCTAATTACTCAATACTTAAAAACAGAAATTTTTACCTAAAAATCATATTTTGACTTAATTGCCTTGAGACCCCAAACTTTTACATTTTGATTATTTTAGTCCTAATTTGTCAAATACAAATTTAAGTGATTTCAAATCACTCCCAAAATGATTTATACATTTCCAATACATCAAAATACAAAACACAACTCAAAACCCACAAAATCCCCAAATTGCCGAGAGCTCTCAATATTTTCCAGATTTTACATTTTGGTCCAAATTTGCTCAAAACAACATTAGATGATATCAAATCAACACCAAATTAAATGTACATCTTATATACATCATTATAAAACACATATATGAAAATCCCCAGATTTGGAAGGGGTATAAACCCTAATTTTATAAATTAATCAAATTACTTCAAATTAAACAAATCCAATAATTTAATCAAGTCTCTACCACACCAAACAAGTCTCACCACTTTGAAATAACTCTAGAACAATTCTAGGTCATCAATGAGTGACCTAACAACTCTAGAATGGCAACATGATCATCAGATGACCAAAAGAATGCTTACTAATTCCTTATAAGCCTTCTTTGAACAACATACATGCAAACACCCATCATCCATGCTTTCAACCATCAAAAACACAAACAAGAAAAAGTGGAAAAACTTAAGAACTAACATGTTGTAGCCAAGAACAAAAGGAATAAATTTCCCTCTAATAGGTAGTTGGAAATACTTACTTAAATCCAAGCAACCTTTGATTTACTTCTTGTTTCTTCTCTTTTTCTCTCAATTTTGTTTTGTTTATATTTTGGAGGCTTGAACTTTGGTGAAGCAAATGAAAAATGAAAGCTTTATATATTACTACGTCATGGCCGAAAAATATAACAAATAAAAGAAAAAGATATTTTCAATTTTAAATAAATTTAAACAAATATCTAAGAAGTCAAACTCAATTTGACAACCATTTCTTTTAATGTAAAGTCAACAATTTACATTGAAAAATCATTTCCTAACTTTATCATAATGTAAGATATTTATATTTTAATAATTTTAATTATCTAATAATTAAATAAATAACTAATTAATTAAATATTAATATCTCAAATATCTGTATCATATTTACTTTAAATAATCCAAATACATATATTAATGATATAATTCAAATATCATAATTTGACAACTAATTAATGTGTATTTAATAATATCATTTATTAAATACAAATATATATTAATTAGGAAATGACGGATCGGCCCCTAAAGCATGTATCTTTCGTTTAACCGTTAAATGATTTATAAATAATCAATATTATTCATAAAATGAGCCATAGTGCTCTACGAGTATATTTCATTAGCGAGACTCTTTAGGTTCAGGCATATCCGTCACGAAATCCAATTTCGTGTCTATAATCTACCCAACCGTAAATTATGACGAACACAGATAAACTCACTGAACCATACATGTCGAGGTCATTGCATACATATAATTCCTCCGTCACAGGTATCCGGATTATTCAAGAGATATAGATATTAACGTCAAATCTCTATAGATATAATCACATCGACGTTTCTATTAGCAATCTCTTAATAACACTTAGAACTCGCTTCTATACTGTACCACAGGCCCATGGATTTAACAGTTTTCTAATTCCATATTGAATACCTATGCTCTGCACAAATAGCTGACAGATTCTATCTTGACACACATAGGATATGCTGAGGATCAGTCCACACCCAACGGACAAACGGAGGTCTGACTTAAATAGGTCGGTGACATGACTGCTATCAAAGTGTGGATGATATCTCATATATCCACAGTGGTATCTCAAATCAAAGAATCATTATACTACTAAACCCGAGAAGATTCTTATTGACGTTGGTGTAGCATCTATTAATAATCTTCGGTGAGTCGTTCAGTGTTTATCTGATATAAATACCTATATGCCTATACGAGTCTCAAAGACTCATGGTTCATTGAGAATCTACCATTGGAATCCAAGATTCCAATATACAAAATGTACCGATCTCAACGGATTTCCTTACTGACCAAGTAATGTAAACCTTGACCAGGAATTGTTAAGGAAATGATATTGTTATGATACAACTCAATGTCAGTTGCGACGCTTTTGCAACTGTATCATAACTAATCATTCTAAAGTCAATTACGCCTTTACCATATATAAAGAGATGTTATATAATAGAAACTGATTATTTTATTCATAATAAAATATTACATTAGTATTTACAGGAAAATAAATAAGAAAATTGGCGCTCTGAGCAACAACCCTAACATATATAGTGAAGGTGAAAAAATACCACAACTCTCTATCTGAGACCAGTATGTCGGTCCTATAAATATAACGACTGTATTATCGTTGAAGATTA
>SKCR01049218.1:0-76028 GCA_019454045.1 Zanthoxylum bungeanum
AGGTTTGGATAATTAAATCTAATAAATATTTACATGTTCACAATATAGAAAGAAGCTAGTTGTTTCCAAGAACCTAATAATGCTTGGCTTGTAAGTTACGATAGGACATAACCTGTGTGCTAGCCTCAATCTACACAAGTCAGTGAGTTTATTGATTTCGGTTACTTGAATTGTAAGTTTCGATTATGAATACTTGCTTTGTAAGTTACTGTATTGGTTTTAATTTTATTTGCAAGTTTATTACTTTCGTTAATTGTTGTTTAACATGAACTACCAGGCTTTATTGACTCTAAAAAAACAGACATACGGCTGTCGCCTACGAAAAGCTCTTTATCCTTATCTCTTCGTAAAACATATTGTAACACTTGCATGTGTGTGTGTGAGAATAAACTAAGAGCGACACTTGAAAGCTTTTGCTCAACAAACCATCTGTCTCTATATGAAATATATATGTTACAATACTATAAAATCTGTTATGAAAATTTAATTGAGTGAGTGGGAAGCATTCAGTAAATGCTAGCCACCTCCACCAAATTAAAACGCCACATTTTACTGATCTAGCCGCCACCACCAGAATAGGAAGCATTCCCTAGAAGCTTCCGGACATCGCCAGAGCTCCCCCATCGCCGTAATCCTCCACACTGATTTGGGTTTTTTTTTTATTTTGAATGTGTTGTTTTCAATTTTTATTTACATTTGAGTTTAATTATTTAGGTTAGTGTTTGTTTTAATTATTTAGTGTTAGGGTTAGAGTTAGTTTTGGGAAGATTAGTGTTAGTGTTACTGTTACTGTTAGGTTAGATTAATCTAAATGTGGAGTTAGTTGTCATTTATGTTAGATTAATTTTTGTGTTAGTGTTGGTGTTAGGTTAGGTTAATCTAAATTTAGAGTTGGTTGTCATTTATGTTAGATTAATTTTTGTGTTAGTGTTAGGTTAATTATAATTGTCATTGGTTGAATTTTGATGTTAGGATTAGTTTAGGGAAGATTAGTGTTAGTGATAGGTTAGGTTGTGCTAGCTAGGTTAATATCAATTCAAGGGTTAATGTTAAATTAATGTAAATTTAATGTTAGGTTAGTGTTAAAATTAATTATTTTAGGGTTGGGGTAAATTTTGTTGATAATCTTCAATATTAATTTACTTAGAAATACTTTTATTAGTGAAATAATTTTAATTTATCCAATTAAAATTAAATGTATTTCCTGTTTTTTTTTTTTTTGAAAATCAAACCTTATTTATCACATTGTTCTGAAAATCATACTTTATTTATCACATTAAATTCTGAATACACCAATCGATTTTAGTATTTTTAATTTTTAATTTTTAATTTTTGATTTTAATATTCTTATGATTTGACTTTTTAAATTTTTTTCTCTACATCCGCCCGATGCTCATGATCGAAGATGAGTTGTTTGCTACTACTTGAAACGAAAACTCATTTTCATGTTCTTTATTTATATAGAAGACATAATATGAGACGGCCAAAAGGTGTAATGATATGCTATTTAGCAAACATTGGTAAACATTGGAAATTTAATTTCGTAAACATTGGGGACTTGCTTTAGCCTCGGTTTGAAATTTAATTTGGTAAACATTGGTGACTTGCTTTAGCCTCGGAAATTAAATTAATTTTCTAAGGATAGTTTTGAGTAATGTTTAAATTGTTTATTAAATATTAATCCATCCTGTCTGTGAGAATTTATGAACAAAATGTGTATATAATATTTGCTTGAGTTTATAACTATAATTACAGGCTTTTATATATACATTATACAACTATCATATTAAATACACAACTACACAATTAACATATTAAATACACAACTATCATATTAAATACACAACTACACAACTACCATACATATTAATTTCTTGGTTGAATATAATCTAACACCCCTCCCCCCTCAAACTCAAGATGGTAGTAAGAAAACCAGATTGAGTTTGGAAACAAGTGTTGTGTAACAGTCAGGAAAAAAAAGACTTGGTGAATATATCAATTATTTGATCATCGGAGCGTAGATGTAATTGTTTGGAGACCTGAACAATGAGACAAAACCTGTTTGTACTTTGTAGACAGAGACAAAGAGATAAGACCTGTTTGGAGACTGGGACAAGAAGATAAGACCTGTTTGCAGATATGAACAAAGAGATAAGACCTGTTTGGAAATAGAGAGAAAGATATAAGACATGTTTGGAGACATGTACAATGACATATCCGGAAATTGGAACTCATGCGTCTAATATCATGTGAGAATTTATGAAGAAATTGTGTATTAATATTTTCTTGATTTTAGAAATATAATGAGAGATCTTTATATAGGCATCATATAACTATCATATTAAATACACAACTGCACAACTACCATATATATTAATTGTTTGGTTGAATAAAATATAATAATATCCATTACAATAAATACATACGTAATAATATATTATCAATAAGTATATAACATGTGAAGTTGTATTAAATATAATTATTACTTATTTATTTGTCTTTTTTTTATTCTTTATTATTGGGTTGTTGTATTGGTGAAATGGTACCACCATTGCAATATAGAATCAAATTATAAAAACAAACATATCAATTAAATTGTATTCAACATTAAGCACTAAGATCAAACACACTCCTTATTGAAAAAGCTTCTTATTTTTTTTTATTTTTGGAAAATAAGATATGAAATAGGTGACAAGTTAAATATTAGAATTATTTGAAACTCACTTGATCCCGCGATCACTACTTATAGGCTTATTAGAAAAAGACTTAAACCCAAACATAAAGTTTGGTGATGATGAAAAGAGAAATTTAAGACTTGGACAGTGGCTTTGATTTGAAAGACCAAGAAAGGAGCTGATGGCTTTCTGCAAATGCACCAGTAGCAGCCGTGAATCCGACATATACAGAGCTTGGAACAATTTCAGAAATGTCAATGCCTGCTTTCAGAATTTTCTTTAATGGTTGCCCAACGTACTGCACATACACATTAAGCAAAAGCTCCTCTGAACTGTATTGAATTATAAACGTGATCTCTCTTCCACTATTGAGTGCAATCCCAGTGCTGTTGAGACTCTTTACTGCTAATGGTTTCTCTATGCTTGTTGTGTCGATTGCTACATGGTTTCCATCCAAATCAAAGTCGTTCTTGTAAGTGTCCAGCTCGATTGCTAACATTTTCTCATCTACACTTTTCCAAGATTATCATCAATTAGTTTACAGCTGAGAGCGCATAGAAAATGTTAGATATCACGCCTGGCCTTATCTCTAAGTGTAGCATTATTGTTTTTATAGAGATGTATATATATTAGGTTATGACAGATGATACTTACTAAAACTGAGTCCAAGATTTGAGCCATAGGAAAAAGTTGGAGAGGGATTGCTATCAGGGGCAAAAATGAAAGTCATCCCATCTCCAGAATCAGTTGTATTAAGATACTTCGATATCTTAATGGTGAAGCTGGTAACAATGGACGCCGGCCATGCTACGACAGGCAGGTGGTACAAAACTCGGCCGACCTTGTCTAGCGGCAGAGACGGTGATGGCTCTGATGTAAGGCTTAGATAGCCTTTGCATGCAGTCACCGCGCCAGTGCAGATTAGGTCACCATTCGTGCAGCTTTCAGGGCTGAATGAGGAGAAAGAGAAGGAGGTGGCTCCATTGCTAGGGCTTGAAGAAGAAGCTTGGTAATTAAGAATGGCAGAGAGCAGTAGAAGTAAAAGGGTCCTCATGGTTGAAGATAATGAATGAGTGACTGCTTGCTTGCTTGCTTGCTTGCTGCTACTTGAAACGAACACTCATTTTCATGCCCTTTAATAGAGGACTTGCCGTTAAATTTAAGGAAGAGTGGTCTCTAGATCCTTTATTTTTTTTTATTTTTTTTATAACTACTCATTAGATTTTTAGTTTTTTCATAATTACTCATTAAGTGTTTACTGTTTATGGTTGGCAGAAAATCTCGAAACTCAATCGAGAATTTGGGATTCTGCACTAAATTGTACGTGATTCGAGAGAAAACATCAACATGAGAATTTTGGTCACGAATCGGAACGAAAATTTGAAAAAATCGGTCAGGATTTGAAATAATTTTTTTTAATCCAGAAATATAGTCGAGACTAGATGAGACGTTCCGATTGTCATCCCTATTACTGTTCTAACAGTAACGGTAAAAAATACAATAATAATTCTTTACAGTTAGAATAGCATTAACTTGATGGATAATTATAAAAACTAAAGAAATAATAGGTAATTATCAAGAAAAATTAAGGACCCAAAAGGTTATTTACCCTAAATTTAATTCAAATTAATAGGTATGACAGTATGAGACAGCTACAGAGGTTTGTTTGATTTGCAAAACTTTCAATAGTATTGAAGCTAAGCGATGATTCATAGGAGGTTTGGATAATTAAATCTAATAAATATTTACATGTTCACAATATAGAAAGAAGCTAGTTGTTTCCAAGAACCTAATAATACTTGGCTCCTACAAAAAGTACATAAAGAAGACTATTTCAAAAGAATATCTCGTTAAGACACAAGGAAAAATAATAAAACTACATTGTTGATTTACAATTTGTAATTGATGTAATTAATATTAGACGGCCAAATGGTGGTGTAATATGCCATTTAGGCCAGTTTGTTACTTTGTTTGACTTCTTCTTTTTTTTTTTTTTGGCAAATTTAATTTTTAAACACGTACTCCAAACTTGACTTTAGTGGTACAATTAATTGTTGCTGCTAACTAAAAATTAAGATATTAAAATGGTAGCATATAAGTTTTATTTCACAACTAAAGTGTTTTTCAAACACCTAATTGAGGAGATAGTATATTATGTTTCGGATGTATATATCATCTCCTTCATAATAGTTGGGTCTCACACAGTTGTGGGGCCCTACCTGAAACATAATATAATTTTTCTTAGTTGAGAATCTCAAGTTTTTATTTATTAATTAAGTATTATTCTCAAACTAATGTGAGATAGTTTTAAATGTGTCATGTGCATTAATATTCATACATCATATGCGGAATCGATTTTTTTAAATGATCTTTATCACGTAAAAAGATAATGTGGACCTATTGGTATATGAGTTTGACTATAATTCTATAGAGAAGCTCATAGATTTAACTCATACTCAAATTTGTTAGTTGATAATTACCCAAATCTTATATATTTAACTAAAGCTTCCTTCTCAATAATGTGAAATATTTCCCTTAACAGTCTCGTAATATGCAAGTTAGTCTTTTGATTTGTTCTTATCGTGTGAAACCGTAATGATAGCCACTTGTGTATGAATTGGCCCGATATCATATAGAAGCTCAAAGACCTAATTCTTATTTAAAAATTAGCTCTCGAGTTGATGATTATTTTGAGGTTATATTATTAGAATAGTAATTATTCTCAATCTAAGGTTGGCATCGGCATGTGATAGGTTGGGTTTTATCAATTTCGGCCTCGTTCCATTTATACAATGAAGATAAAAAAAAAAATTAAGATTGTTGTTTTTCAGGATAAAAAAATCACGTTCCGTCTTATCCTGTTAAAATCATATCTCGTTGATCTCACCTCCTGTTTCACTTGAAATTGTGAGATCTCATCTCGAATAGATCGAGATTTCATTGGGATAGAAAAAATTACCAACCATATCTCTTTGATGAGATATTTTCCCCAAGAGTGGTGACTTAGGGAGCCTTAATTATCATTGGTCCACAATTTAAGATAAGTTTTTTTTGGGAAATGTTAGAAACCCGTCATTAAATTATCCCATTCGAGCTTAAACGGAACCGGTAAAACCTTCGACTGTCTCAAACTCTTACAAGAAAAGCACTTCTGGACCTGTACTCTAAATCTTAAACCCTACACCACCAAACCACTTCACTAGGGAACATATGAATTGTTAATTATTATACATTATTACAGGGTAATTGCACTAATTAATGTTAAAGTTGTTCTTAATTTAGAATTGAAATTAAAAGCTCGACGTTTGCATGTACTTTTAAAATTACGTCCCCCTAATTTATTTTTCAAAAAATTCAGCATTCAATTTCCAATAAATTTCCTTGGTGTGGAAGATGCACTTTTCAATAGAAATTTTTCAAATAAAACTTCTACAAATGGAACTTTCAAAAGTAAAAATTTTGACAATTTTTTAATTGTTTTTGTCGGTGAAAATTTTAAATTTTTATTGAAAATTTAAAATTTTTATTGAAAATTTTAATTTTTATTGAAAATTTTAAATTTTTATTAAAAATTTATAAAATAAAAAAAGTTCTAAATAATATTGTGAAATAAAAGACAATAAACAATTTAATTCTTTCAAAAAACTTTTGCTTAATAGGAAAAAAAAACCCAAATTTTAAATTTTTACGAACAGAAATAATATATATATATATATATATATATTAATCCTCAAAATACAACAGAATAGCACAAAAAATTAAAGAAACAGGTTTGGGTAGTACAGGGTATTCAATAAACATAAACTCATAAGCAACCTGTAATATAAAAGTAGGCACTAGTTAGTAGAATAAATTTTTCCCAATAGCAGCAGAGAACCCAGAGGGTATCAAAAGTTACAAATCCAAAAATAGGCTTAAAACAACATAATAGGGAGGGATCTATCAGCAATCTCCAAGGCAACATAATGAAAACCATCGGCTTGATCATAAGAAACAACTACATAAAGACGCCCGCTGCAGCAGCCCTCAGATTTTCCATATTCCACTAAGATGGCACTACATGCAACAATAATAAAAACTACTAAGAAATATAGCTCAAGGGCCGTAATGTTTAACAAGCAAAACCAAAAGAGAGACATTCATATATGAAGAAACATACTGTATGTGGATGTATCAATCTGCTCGGGAAGCTCCTTTATGTCTACTTCAAACCTTGCCTGAACCTATAACCAATCCACCGACAAAATTCAGATTAAAGACTGCCCAAAATCACTCCCTGAATAGAACCATGTAAACAAGAACATAAATTTTGAAACCTGATTGAGAATATCGGAGTCTGAAGCAGATGATACAAAAGTAATTGCAAGGCCCTTAGTGCCAAACCTACCAGCTCTACCAACCTACAAAAATCCAACAAGGAAATATCAGAGAAAGATCCAGAATAGCAATGCTTGCCTCGACAAAATAAACACAAACAAAAAGAAACCTACCCTGTGCAGATAAGTATCTGCAGAATCTGGCATGTCATAATTGATGACAATGTTGACACGCTCAATGTCAATTCCCCTACCAACCAAATCTGTGGCCACAAGAATCCTCTTATTCCCCTCCTTGAAACCTTTGTAGCGTGTCAACCTACAAGCAATATCAGTCGGATCATAAACGAATGCAGCAGAATGAACAATAAGTTAATAAAGTACATCAGTATGTCGATCAACAATGGAAGCTAGGAATGAAAAGGTTGAAGGACTGAACAAGTTTATCCTAACTGAAGAATCCAACCAGAAGAAAGATAATCATCAACATTACGAATGAAAATGAAAAGCTTATAACGTACTGAAACAAGAAATAAGATCAACATGCAAAAAAAGATAAATGAGCAAAAATATTTCAACTTGGTTATTAGGTTTCTCCCATAGTAAATGATAATGTTGTAAACAAAAAATGAGAAAAGCTCATACTACCCAGAGCTGAGATATGAAATATTAATCTACAAATGTTTATCTACCAATAATACATAATTAAAGTGCAAACAGAAAAGAAACATCCTGATCAAGCATCCCAGTCACTCAGACAAAACCCAGGCTCTGCCTCCACACAAAAGAATCTAGAAACAGGTGTAGAAGGAAGTATCATGCACATAACTCAGTGTGTCCAAAATGCTGAAGATAATCACATCTGTCCAGCTCAACAAATATAGAAGCAAATGAAAACAAGGATATCTGTCACTCTGACTCCAAAGCATGTAAAGGACTTGGGATATTGTTCGATATCAAAAGTCAAGCGAATGTAATGTTTTGGAAATAAATTAAAAAGGAACAGATGTCAAATGATTAAGATAGATAATTATCCCCGTTAGGTTCCATCATACCAAGTTTTAGTGATGGTTCTATCTGAAAGAGCTGAAGCACAATGTGACTACCATACACTCCTTAAGACCATTGATTGTGCACAGCATAATAAACAGAAAAACAAACTTAAGGTCACAAAATAACATGGAGCTGCTTGTTATAAATCCTCCCCAGATTTCGCTTCCTCATGAAACATACAAACTGCGGACCAAACATAAATTCCACTAAAGCAGTTAAGGATACAAACTTCTAAACAGCTATGCTGTTAAAGGCGCTGCCTAAGTGGTGCTTGAGCAGGTTTTTCAAACAATGGGCAGCGCCTTAGGCATTTCGAGTTATGATTCCTTATATTAGATAAAATTCTGCATATTTGACTAATCAATCTGCCCTTTGACTGGTCAAAGGCAGGCTTGGGCTGGCTGAACTACCAAAATGCTTTGCCCCACCTACCGACTTGGACAGCATAGCTAAACAGAACAACAGAAGACTTCTAAAGCGTTACAAAAAGGTAGACAAGACGAGTCAACAAAAAACAACAGCACAAGAAAAAATAAAGAGGGGATAGTTAAACAGCTGGCAAATGAGTGATTATTTCTTGGGACATCCAAGAATGGATGCATATAGAAGGAAAATTAATTAAACAGCTAACAAATGAGTGATTATGATGCGCAAGATATCATTCACAAAAGATGGACATACAAACCTCTCTTCTTGGGACATCCCAGAATGGATGCATATAGAAGGAAAATTACACTCTACAAGTAACTTGTTCAACTCCGCTGCTCGGCTTACACTTTTGACAAAGATAACAACTTGATTAAAGTCCAATGCATCAAGGAGATCGTTCAACTTCCGGTTTTTCTCTAGCTCACTTAATTTGATGTAGTGCTGTCAATTTTCCAAATACAATGGTAAGAATGCAATATAATTGTCAGCAAACTAGAAGAGAACATAAACATTAAGTTTCAACAAAAATTACCTGCACAAGACCATGAAGAGTCAACTTTGCCTCGTCATCAACATAATTTCCATTGGCTGAAAGGAAGAAATGTCACAGTAAATAATGTTAGGGACCTTCCTCAAGTTAATGGAAACCAATACGAAAGGTAGATGGATGTACGCCCTCGAATTGAGATTCCTTTCATCTGAATTGCTTCCCCGTAGATAACATTTTTTTGGTCACAGCAAGCAAGAGTCACTGCCGGTCAACATATTAAACTACTGTGCGACTCGGTGCAAATCCCACCCAAACCCAACCAAAAAAAAAACAAAACAAAACAAAACAACCACTCTTCTCAACGTCCCAAATTCAGATGCAGCCCACATTAGTTTAAAAAAAAAAGCCAAAAAATACAAACATAAGAATTAAGCGAACACGAAGGGCAGCATGATGAATGACGTCCCACAACTTTGAGAAATCCTAGGAGGCCGTGAGATGAATATTTTCCTGATTTCCTGCGAACCTTCAGCACTCTAACTGGATTTTCCACGCTATGATTAAGAATTGCCACCATCACAACACCGATAGCAAGCATAGCATTCATAGAACCACCACATTCTAAAAAATTATGGAATTGTCGTGGAAAGTTGGCGTTAATAAAAAAGGACTTCTAAATTCAAGTAGTTCTGGCCATAAGACATTACATCTTGCATAAATTTCTTGCAGACTGGGCGGATTTCTTTGCTGAGTGTTGCTGAAAACATCATTACTTGTTTGTCATGAGGAGTCATCTTGAAGATCTCTTGCACATCTCTTCTCATGTCTGCAAAACAACATATGATTAACACAAGCAGGAATAATCAACAAAAACATACAAAGCAAAACCAATCATTACATAACTGAAAATAAAAAATACAAGATCAAAATATTGGGTGTACCGAGTGATTCCAGCATCTTATCACATTCATCAAGGATAAAATGCCTAACATTCTTCAATGAAAGCTCTTTGTCTCTAGCAAGAGCTAGTATCCTTCCAGGAGTCCCAACAACAATTTGGGGGCATTCATTTTTCAGCAGATCTTTGTGAATTTTGATATTAACTCCACCATAAAAGACAGCAACCTTGATGTCAGGCAGGTAAGTACTGAACCTCTCGAACTCATGACAGATCTACATGAGAGGCAGCAAAAATGAGGACACATAACAAAGAAATCATGAATAAAAATAAAGACCAAGTCTTTAATGTACCTGATAAGCTAACTCTCTAGTGTGACATAAAACAAGTGCAGTAACTTCGCCTGGATTTGGCTCCGTTTGCTGTAGAGTTGACAGAACAAAGACTGCAGTCTTCCCCATCCCAGATTTAGCTTGGCAAATAACATCCATGCCCAGAATTGCTTGAGGAATGCATTCATGTTGCACTGATGAAGAACCAAAGAAAATCGCATTGAAGGAACCGTTGGTAAGTAAAATATAACCTCCGCGATACTTTTAATTGAAAGGATTTCCAAACGACAATACTGCTCCAAAATCAATAGTGTGATAGTATATTACCTGAGAAAAAGCAACATGTATTTAGAGGCAGAAGATGAATACATACTGAATTTATTTTCTATTAAGCATACTAAATTATGTGTATGCAAACAAACACTATCGCAATTTATGCATCGCCATGAAGTTTACTTTTAGGAAATGAAAAAACTCTCATAAATAAATAGGAATAAACAGCAATGGTAAATAAAAATTAAAAAATATTGACAGCATCAGTATTTGAAGTAGAATTTCAGAGCAAGAAAAGCATTAAAATTTAGAGAATTCTTCATGAATTAAGTAATTTCAGTATAAGCTGAGAGTGCAATAACTCTCCCGTAACAAAAAACAAAGATGATAATACACATATTATCGTGTTACCAAACATAAACATGATATATAGCTTCAAACATAATCAAAGTCCACCATAACAAAAATTCACTCAGCATAAGAAAAATGATAACTTGCCTTCTGAAGGATGCTCAAATCCTGAGTCCACAATTGCACGAAGAAGTTCTGGTTTCAAAAGGAAGTCTCTGAATCCTGAGCTGTGTATTCCCACATAGCCCCTGCTCACAGAGGAAAAATAAATTCAAAAGTTAGTCCATAACAAAAAGAAAATAAATAATTAAACACATAACATAACTACACACACCCAAAAAATCCATTTTGAGCAATTTTGCTTCTGATTATTTACTATGTCAACATTTCAGAGGGAACAAAAGTGCATCGAAACAAAAAATTAGAGCAAACAAAACAACATTGTAATTAATGAACGATAGCATGGGGAAAAAAAGAAATATAATTAACAAGGGAGAGGGAGCACTGACTTTTTAGCGGCTTCGCCGTTGGCTTTGGTAGCTACGGAATCGGGAGCTTGAGCATCTTCTTCCTCGTAGTCGAGAAGCTCATCCTCGTACTCGTTGTCTCTTGTCTCTCCCATTCCTATACAAAACAAAGTCAAAGGATAAGATTATATCTTCGAGAAAATAGGGTTTTGAGCATCGAATCAGATAAATTGCTGAGTAAAATCAAATTTAGGGTTCTAGAGTAGGGATTTTGAAAATTTGAAGCGTTACCTGCGAGTATTAGAAAATAGGATCGGGTCTTAGGGTTAGGGTTTGGCGAGAGAGCGCTGCAAATGAAAATAATTAGCCAAAAAGGTAAAAGAGAATTGAAAGTGGAGTTTTCGAAAAGTGAGAGGGGGCTTACGGATTGGGGAGGTGATATGTAGAAGATATTTTTGACGTGTTACCGAAAATACAGCCAATCTTTGATCTTTAATGCGGAATTGAAGTGGGCCTTACCGGTTTGGTCCAAATAATAGAGCCCAATATATCCGGTCCTCTCTTTTAAAACGAAAGGATATATACGAGGGCAGAGGGATTAGGAGGAGTGGGATCCACATTCCCGGATCCATTTTTAATAATTTTTGGATATTTTTGTTTTTTTCCTAATTATTTTAGGAGAGTAGATCATCATCCCCGAATAATAAAAAGTTATTCCAGAACTTTGAATAATAGATAAATTTTCTTAGAATAAATTTAAATCATTTAATAATATAGTGATAGAACTATTACATTATCCAAAAATAAAACATACATATTCAAAAAAATTGATAATATCTATTACATAAATCTATTATATAAATCATTTTATTATTTAAATTCCCCACTTATTAAAATATAAAAAATTTATAATTATCCTTTTAATGAATTAGTTTTAGAATATTTATTACTAATTTATTTATTACTTTTGTAATATTCACGAAAATTTGCTAATATATCTGAATCATTATTATACATGAATAATTTATTGGATGAAAAATTAGACAGGGACATGGGACCCTCCATGGGAGCCAAGGCCCTCGACCAAGGCAGAGACCCGGATCCAGTCAGGGCGGGGACTGGGCTCAGGGCCGGGGACGGGGACGGAGACATTAACGAGGTCGGGGCTGGACCCTAAAGCATGATCAATGCCAGAACCAGGGTCGAGATCGGGACTCAAGATCAGGATCAAAGTAGGGTCGGGACCCGAGACCCTGAACCGGGGTCGGGACCGAGCCAGGAACGATATCGGGACCCAGGCCTAGGTCTGGCCCTAGCCCCGTTTCTGGGTCCCGGTCCCAATCCCGAATCCTGGTACCAATAAATAATATTATTTATTTTAGTTATTTATTTTTCATATTTATAATTATCTATAAAAATATGTATTAATATTATTAATCAATTATTTATATTTGATACTTATTTTATTATAAATATATTTAAAATGATTATAATTAATTAAAATAACATCAATAATTAAAATAATATCGAATAAATAAATTATAATTTTAATGAAAAAATATTTTTCAATTTTAGATTATTTTGAATCTATAGTTTATTGATTTAATAAATTAATTATTAATAAATATCGATATTTAATATAAAATGATAAATTTATTCATAAAAACTATATAATATTCATTCCCCATTAAATTCCTTATACTAACCAAACAATTGAATCAAATTTCATCACCATTTCATTTCATCTCCTCTCATTTCCTCTCATCTCCTCTCTTTTCAACCAAACACCACATTCCTTAGAGGGAAGCTTTTAGCACTCCACTAAAACTTTAAATATACTCCCTTTTAATTACCTTTTTTTTTTAAATACCCTTATATTTATTCCTTGCTCAATTTTTTTTAGGTTCAAATTTTGATTCTCCTTTGACAATTAATTTTCATTTTTGCAATTATCCAAAAGAAATTCTAATTTTATTATATTCTCAGAAGCGCGATCCGAATGAAATCGTAATTTTAAAATTTTAAAGTTACTGAATAAATTATTCGATATCATATATCAATAATTTATTCATATTTCACCTAAACGTATTTTTCGATATCAAATAACAACAAAAAGAATTATGAAAACATTATGAAACTTTTATGAAAATGATTTTTTCCGCAAAAATGGCATAAAATACGTTTTTGTCTGAACCGACCACACGAGGCTGCCGTGGTCAGTCCCAAGGATATTTGGACTTTTGTTACCTGATAATCCTAAAACTCACCCGATAACATCGTTTTTCGTTGTTTTCGCTTATTTTCATTCCAAAATAATTTTCGAAAATTATTCTAACACCCAATATACATCCAAATATATTTAAACAACATATTTTTCATCACCAAAATACAGATTTTCCATATCTGATCGAGACAGAAAAACATCCCTTATTTATGCTTCAAATCCAATTTTAATTAAGATTAATCTATTTAATCTACCACCACAAATGAAGAACCATAGAACAATTCTAGGCATAATAAGAGTGGTTATTACACTTTAGAATGATAACTTAGTCGTCAAACAACAAATTGAACTCAAATTACATTAATCTAGCTCAAAATAAGTTCACACATGCATCTAGCCACTTAATCAATCAATCAAATTAAAAAGCCTCAAATCTGAGAAATCAAAACATATACAAGTAGAAGCTTAAGAACAAGAAAATAAATTTTATAAACTTAAAATTATTAAAGATCACCGATCAAATCTTCAAAATTCCTAATACTGTATTCTTAATTCATCACTTTCTCTTTAATCTCTCGACACATTTGAAGCTTCCCAAACAATGGCTCTCTCGGCCAACTACCACCATTAGCCAAGAAAGAAAAGCAATTTCACTTTTTTTTTTAATATGCCAAAGTGGCGTCAACTTGAGGGGTTTGGTATTTTTTTTATTTTTTTATAATATAATCATTTAATAAAAGGCTTGGTAAATAAGCCATTCACATGGCTAAATATTTGACATATATTATAATAATATATATTAAATAAAAAATCAAGTTTTCACACATGTAATGTATAAATTAATAATTATCTAAATAATTAATTAATTTTGTCTTATATACTTTACATCCGTCAAAAGATAATTTACCAATTAATATGTATTTAATCTAATTATGTATCAAATATAAATATACATAAAAATAACCAAATGTCCCAGCATATTTTTTCTTTTAACGATTAAACGATTCGAATTAACTCGCTTAATCCGATAAAATATTATGAATAATTAGTATTATTTATAATTTCCAAGTGCTCAACTAGTACACTTCATATTGTGAGACTCTCCAAGTTCATGTTTATCTTTCACGAAAATCAATTTCATGTCCATAATTTACCCACTCGTAAATTATGACGAGCACGGACAATATCGCTGAACTATGCAAGTCGAGGTCATCGCATACGTATAATCATTTAGTTACAACTAATTTATATTATGTTAGAACATAGATTTGAACGTCAAATTCCTAAGGTATAATATGATCGACTTATAAATTTACAATCTCTAATAACAATCGGAACTCGCTTCCACAGTGTACCACGACCATAAATTTAATAGATGGCCAAAACACGTGCATGATACATATGCCATGTATATATGACTGACAGGTTCGATCTTGATACACATTAGATATCATAAGCATGAGTCTACACTTCACACCGAGCGAATAGGCGGATGTCTGACTTAAATAGGTCGATGACATGACTGTCATTAAAGTATGGAATGTAACTCATATATTCATCGTGATATCTCAAGTTAAAGGAACACTATGCTACCTGACAGTAGAAGATTCATATTAACGTTGGTATATTATCTATTAGGAAATTTTCAGTAAGTCATTCAATGTTTATCAAATAAACATATATATGTCTATACGAGTCTCCAAAGACTCATAGTCCACTGGGATGAACCATCAGACCAAATCTTGATATACGACATGTATTGCTCTCAACGAATTTTACTAACTGACCTGTGCCAGTAAATCTTGATCAGAAACTTTATTTGAGAATATACCTCTAGTAAAGACACCTCTCAATGTTAATTTCAAATTGCGTTGTAATTGCGCATTGGTCTTTGTCTTTTATATACATATTCGATCTAGTTTAAATTATATTGAAATTAAATATGATTTAGTTATATATAATATAATATAATATAATATAAGAGGTGTTACTATAAATACATAATATTATGAAAAATATAATTGTTCGTATATATAAATTAGACAAAAATATAATCTGAATTGGCGCTCAGAATACTAACTCTAATAATTTTTACACCATTCCTTTAATGTTGAAAGTTCTCCCAAGCCCCCCAGTTTTTATAAATAAAAAATAAATTTTTAATTATATAAATTAATGTTTCAAAAAAAACTAAAAAAATTGAAATTCTTAATATATATATTTTTTTCAATTTTAAGTATTAAAAAATTAATTATTTCAATTTTAAGTATTAAAAAATTAATTATTTCTTAAAAAAAAATTTCATTCTTTTTAAAGATTGGTCCGCTACTCCTAAATACCATCAGTCATTTTCGTGCAAAGGAAATGGTCTTTTTTTTTTGTTCCCGAAAGAGAAAGCCCATGATCATTGGTGTGTATATTATTTGCTATTGAAATTACTGGGTAAACATTTGACTCAAATGGCAAAAACATTCGGGCCGGGTCTAGAAATGGAGACTCGGTTCAGGTCCGAATCAAATTTTGTATTTTAAGCCCGTACCTGACTATATATATATATTTTTAATAATTATATAAAAAAAAAATGCTCACGTACCCAAAAGTAAAAAAGACGCGCCAGGTAGGGGTCGAACCTACGACTTTCTGCTTAGGAAACAGACGCTCTATCCACTGAGCTACAGGCGCTTGTTGAAGATAGGAAAAACAAATTGTTAAATAAATTATTATACATAGTAAAGACTAATTTCACAAAAAGCAAAAATCTACAAGGAACAAGACCTTTCTAAAACAGAAAAATAATGGACCTGAATGGAAAGTAGATGAAAATATAGATAGCAGAAGGAACACAATTATTGTCGGATCCACCTCATGTGGTTGGCTCAAATACTTAAACCCAAAAGCTTATAAAATTATCAAATTATTATAAACAATGGGTTTAGAATAAATTGTCCTTGTAATTTTGGTTCATCAAATCACGTGCATGTATATAAGTGAACGTTGTTGGGTTTTTGAAATTGATTTTTGCTCACTGCGTGGATTTGCTAAATTATAAAAGAGAGAAGGCAGTGGCGTTTTTTAACAGGTTTGGGGGCTAGGATTTCAAACCTCAACTTTATGATCTGAAATCAACTCTATTTTCTTTGATATTCAGAGGGTAAATTCCCGACATCGCACCTGTAGATTGTCATAGGTGTTGATTTCAGTTGTATATTCTCTTTTATTGATACTTAAGATACCCACTTACAAATGCATATTATTGTTGGTAGTCAAGATTATTGAGATTCTTGATGTTGTGAACGTCTAGTATTACCTAAAAAAAACTTGTGTTGTAATCCCATTAATTGTTAGTGGAAGTTTATATCGGACACGGTCTCGTGGTCATTCCCAAGTTTGGGTTTTCCACGTAAAAATTCTGGAGTCTCATTTGATTACTTGTGTGGATTGAGATAGAGAAGTTTTCACCTTGCATGATTAAATTGAAGTCATGGAATTATGGTATTTGGAAGTCTAGGGATGGAGGATTTGCTTTACAAGAAGAACTTATATGAAACCATTTAGGTGATGATGCTAAACCCAAAGATTTGGATTATAGAAAACAAGCTCAATTGAACTAAAAAAATGTGTGGACTATTAGGTCATGGATTGATCAAAGTGTGTACCATTATTTAGCAAATGAGACTAAGGTCGATGTTCTTTGGAAGAAATTAGAACTAATTTATGAGCAACCAATTGCTCATAACAAAGCTAATTTGATGAAAAACTTGTGAACTTGAAATACAAGGAATGACGTAGTATAACTAAACACACTAATGAATTTCAGGGTATTGTTGATCAATGACTATGATGAAGATCACACTAGATGATGAGTTGCAGGAATTATTATTGCTTAGTTCCTTACCTGACAGTTCAGAAATATTAGTGGTGTTTGTGAATAATTCAGCGTCGAATGGGAAGCTAAACTTTAGTGGTGTCTGTGAATAATTCAACGTCGAATAGACAGACTTCAGAATGAAGAATCTAGAAGAAAGAATATTGATGTGGGTCCCTCTGAAATGGATGAATTTGTTTCAGCAAAGCAAAATAGGTGGGGGAGAATCCAAAGTAAAAATTCTCGCTATCAGCACAATGAAAACTACAAAGGAATATCTAAGTCCTAGAGGAAAAGTGTCAAGTGCTTTCATTACAATAAAATAGATCATATAAAAATGGAGTGTAAAATTTGGAAAAGAGAACATGTGAAGGAAAGTAGTGATAGACATAAAAATGACAAAAATGACACTGTAGTAGCTATACTTGATGGTAATATGGGTATCGTTTATGATGAAAGCTCTATAAGGATTCATGTGGTATAACTTTTCAAATAGAGTTTATTCAAATAGAGCTTTTATTAATAAAGCTTTTAGAAGTAGAGCTTTTGATAAAAAAAAAAAAGTTTTAGGTATTTGGTTATGAGTGAGAGCTTTTATTAAACATTATAAAATTACTTTATTGGATAAATTTTTTAAGTTGTGTTGAAATAATATTGTTAAATTAAATAAAGATATTATAGATAATTTAAATCTTTAAAAAACTTTCCAAGGTATACTCACAAAAGCTCAAATTTTGAGTTTTTACTAGTAGAGGCAAAACCACCTTTTTAACCTTCAAAAACCCCACTTAAAATGCAACAAAACATCACCAAAAATTTTGAAAAGAACTTTTGGGATTAAGAAAGCTCTTTTTACCTCTAACAAAAGCCATACCACATATGAACTAAATCTCACTTGTCATACTAATGATTGGGTTTTTGACTCGGGTGCTTCATTTCATGTTACTGCACATGGTGATTTCTTCATATCTTATACTAGTGATGATTATGACTATATGTTAAGATGGGAAATTATGGTGCATTCAAGATTCTCGACATATAAGATATTTGTTTGTAAATCAGTGTTGGCTCTAACTTGTTACTCAAAGATGTCAGACATGTTACAAATATTCGCCTTAATTTAATCTCCATAGGAAAACTTGATGATGATGGTTATTCTAACAAATTTAGTGAAGGAAATTGTAAACTCACTAAAGGCTCATTTGTAGTAGTCAGAAGAGAGAAAATTAACACTCTATATGTGATAGAAGCTAAGATTCAGAAATAATATGTGAATGCAGCTGAAAAAGATAGTGATATTGAGCTTTGGCATAAAAGGCTTGGCCACATCGGTGAAAAATAGCTTCAAATTCTTGCTGGAAATAATTTTCTACCTAATTTGACAGGTATTTCTCTTATGACTTGTGTTCATTGTTTAGTTAGAAAGACACATAGAGTATCTCTTAGAAAATTTTCGCTATCTAGAAAATCATATATCCTCGATTTGATTCACACTAATGTATGCATGATGCAAATGAAATCAATAGGAAGTGAATTTTTTTGTAACCTTTATTGATGATTGTTCTAGAAAAGTGTAGGCATTTGGTAAGAAATCTAAATTAAGACCAGATGCTTGATATGTTCAAGTTTCTCCATGCTAAAGTTGAGAGAGAGACATGAAGGAAGTTGAAATGTGTAAGGGCGGATGATAGTGGTGACTGGTGAGTATAAAGGATCATTTGAGTAGTAATGCAGATTTATTGGATTAAACTTAAGAATATTGTACCAAAAACTCCACAATAGAATGGTATAACAGAAATGATGAATAAAACCATTGAAGAAAGAATCAGGTGTATGCTTTATAATGCCAAGTTTCTTAAATCTTTATAAGCAGAGACTATACGGACTACAGTTGATTTAATTAACATTTCTCTTTCATTTCCTTTATATGGTGATGTTCATGAGAGAGTTTGGAGAGAGAATTGTTGGACAAAATGACCCATAGCGTCACTATTTGCACAGATCATTGTGTTGTTGTAGCAAATTAACTATGTGACAAGGAAATTGCACTCTCATCATTTGTGATTAGATCACCATAGATATATAAATGAAGAGAGGTCCCTATGATTAGTTCCTGGACTGAGAATGATATGAGACAGTATCAGTCCCCGAAGGATTAATCATTAAATATCCCTAGCCGGAGTATTATCGAGACTGGACATCGATAATGCGGAATAGGCTAGTATTGCACTTGTGTGTGTTGTGAGGGCACAACGGCATAGTTCTCATATATATAAGTATAGGATACTTATGCAAGTGCGATAGGAGGTCGTGTTTCACCGATGGTACGGGAAACAGCTTCGCTCTGGATAGACCCCTCGGAATCTCATTGGTATTATGACTATGTGTCTATGGGAGGCCGAAATCAAGGTAGGTGTGTATAGTCTTAACCTGAGACTTACATCGCTAATACTTACGATAATCGATAGACTTTGGTCTTGGTGGTACATGGCTTTAACCGGTTCTGCGTACACCACTTCTGGGTTTATCAGAGAGTCGTAGTGTATTGGGTTTGATGTCAAGACGGAAGTATCACTTCAGTCATAGTGGAGATGATGTCACGCATGATACGGTACTAGTGCTCTTGAGTGTTGCGCAACTAATCGGGATATTGTGACCAGGTCATGAATATCCGATTATAGAGACTATGTTACCAAACATCCGATATGTGCTTCAGACGGGGTAGACACTTATCCAGCCCCAGCCCTAGCACGTGACTATCCGATACTGGGCCGATACACACAATACATGGTATACTACGCTTGATACAGATCTTAATATTCTTAGATGAATATGACCGGAGAATTGGGTAGACATCGTGCTTTGCTAGGAGCCGACCTTATCTCGTAAATCGATAGAACGTAGTACTTGGTACGTACGTGATTCGGATACACCGACGACCGTATTTACTGCCAACGTATCCGGGGATCTCATGGGTCGCTTCCCGATAATGCACCGATGACGCATAACTCGCACTCATTAATAATCTGGGATTTTATATAGAAGAAGAGACAAAATAATCTGGGATTAATTACGGAGATATTTTATCTGGGATAAAATATCGTCTAAAGAGAGAGATTGATTAATTTGGAATTAATCGGTAAATTAATATATTCGATATATTAAACGAAATTAGATTTCGACGTGGAATTAAAATTAGATTTTAATTCGGGCGAACGAATTAATTTAGAATTAATTCGTTAGCGACGTGAATAGTGAATTCGCTAGGCGTAATTATTTAATTACGACGCGACAGAAAATTCGCTAATTGAGAATTAGCGAACCCGAGCCCGAGTGTGATTACGAGCGCATCGTATTTTGAATTCGAGTGCGGCGACGCAAGTCACATCAAGCGTCAAATCAATCGTCACATCAAGCGTCAAATCAAAAGTCACTTGAGTGATTGATTGATTGATTGATTTGATTGATGGATTGAGTGAAAGACACACATCAAATCACTTTATTAAAGTGACATTTGAATAGTGATGTAAGTAGGTGAAATAGTGACTAGCTAAGACTTTTAACCATTTAATTTATTAGATATATATTATTTTGGTAAATGGTTTTTAGCATATTTTCTAGGAAAATATATAAGACATTTATTAGGTAAATGTTTAATAAGTCTTCACACTTTTTCACCTCTCTCTCCCATTGTTCTTCTTCACGCCAAAATGAAAGAAAACTCACTGTTTTCATACCAGTTCAGGCGTGAACTTTAGGGAAGGAATGAGTGGTTTTCATGGTGAAAAATCAAGTGCTAGCACACTTGCGACTATTGCGAAGGTGTTAGGGAAGGTTCACCCATGAGGCGGGACCCATTCGACGAAGTTTGGAGCTTCGAAATGAGACCCGAAACTTGCCCAAACCAGTGAAGTGAACTGCTGCAGAGGGGCGCCACCAAACAGTGAGCTTTGTGGCTTCAATCGTCTTCAAATCGACATAATCGATCAATGTAAGTATTCCGCTATCTTCGTTGGTGTATTCACGCATTATTTCTGTCTTGTTTGATCTTGGGACCTAGATAATAACCAACAATGGCATCAAGACTATAGGTTCAAGCATGAAATTGTAGGGCTTAAAATTTGGGTAAATGTTTGTTGAGCATGATTTGAATAAATTGATTGTTTAAGTATGCTTATAAATAACATGTCTAATTTCATTTTGGTTGACCAATTTGTTGAAAAATGATTTGAATTATTTTCCCCAAATTGATACCTTGGCCGAATGTATTAGCTATTTTGGGTTCTTGGAAATTTTTTTTTTTGATTCATTTAGATGAATTGGAATCATAATGTTTGATGTTAATTTGAGGTCAATGGGATTGTACTTTGAATTGGACAAAAAACCCCAAAATCTTATGTTGGCCGAATGTAACTATGCCCTAATGTCTTGGTATTTTTTGATTTTATGACATTGGATGTGTATGAAATCATTTAGGATGTTGATTTAATGTCGATTGTGTTGGATAATATGACCCATAGCGTCACTATTTGCACAGAACATTGTGTTGTTGTAGCAAATTAACTATGTAACAAGGAAATTGCACTCTCATCATTGGTGATTAGATCACCATAGATATATAAATGAAGAGAGGTCCCTATGATTAGTTCCTGGATTGAGATGATATGAGACAGTATCAGTCCACGAAGGATTAATCATTAAATATCCCTAGCCGTAGTATTATCGAGACTGGACATCGATAATACGGAATAGGCTAGTATTGCACTTGTGCGCGTTGTGAGGGCACAACGGCATAGTTCTCATATATATAAGTGTTGGAGACTTATGCAAGTGCGATAGGAGGTCGTGTTTCACCGATGGTACGGGAAACAGCTTCGCTCTGGATAGACCCCTCGGAATCCCATTGGTATTATGACTATGTGTCTATGAGAGGCCGAAGTCAAGGTAGGTGTGTATAGTCTTAACCTGAGACTTGCATCGCTAATACTTACGATAATCGATAAACTTTGGTTTGGTGGTTGGGACCCTGACCAGGTTCTGTGTCTACCACTTCTGGGTTTATCAGAGAGTCGTAGAGTATTGGGTGTGATGTCGAGACGGAAGTATCACTCCAGTCATATGGAGATGATGTCACGCAGGATACGGTATTAGTGCTCTTAAGTGATGCGCATCCAATCGTGATATTATGACCAGGTCATGAATATCCGATTATGGAGACTAGTTACCAGACATCCGATATGTGTTTCGAAGGGGTAGACACTTATCCAGCCCCAGCCCTAGCCACGTGATTATCCGATACTGGGCCGATGCACAATACGATTGTATACTACGCTTGATATAGATCTAAATATTCTTAATTGGATATGTCCGGAGAATTGGGTAGACTTGGTACTTTGCTAGAAGTTGATCTTGTCTCGTAAATCGGTAGAACGTAGTACTTGGTACGTACGTGATTCGGTTACACCGACGACCGTATTTATAGCCAACTTATCCGGAGATCTCATGGGTCGCTTCCCGATAATGCACCGATGACGCATAACTCGCACTCTTGAATAATCTGGGATTATATAGAAGAGAGAGAAAATTAATCTAGGATTAATTACGAAGATATTTTATCTAGGATAAAATATCGTCGAAAGAGAGATAATGATTAATTTGGAATTAATCGATGAATAATATATTCGATATATTAAACGAAATTAGATTTCGACGCGGAATTAAAATTAGATTTTAATTCGGGCGAACGAATTATTCAGAATTAATTCGTTAGCGACGTGAATAGTGAATTCGCTAGGCGTAATCACTTAATTAACGCGACGGAAAAATCATTAATTTGGAATTAGCGAACCCGAGCCCGAGTGTGATTGCGAGCGTATTCGTATTTCGAATTCGAGTGCGGCAACGCAAGTCACATCAGCGTCAATCTAACGTCAAGTCATTCATCACATCAAGCGTCAAATCAAGCGTCACTTTGAGTGATGTGACAGTGATTGATTGATGTGATTGATTGATTGAAAAGACTTGACACATGACATAAAGTAGATTTGACTTGAATGACATATGAATAGTTGATGTGTGTGGTAGGTGGAATAGTGTTTGGAGGGAAATGTTTATTTTTTGATTTTAATTAATCAAATGGTAATGTTTTTATATATAGTTTTTGGAAAAATATATAAGGCTTTTAGGAAAAGCTTTTACCAATTCTTCACCTTTTTTTCTCTCATTCTCTCTCTCACTCAACTCACGCCCAAGGGGCTGTTTTTTTTTCTCTTCTACAGCTCACTGCCGTGAGCTTTAGGGAGGCAATGAGTGATTTTCATTTGATGAAATCAAGTGCTAGCACACTTGCGAACATTGCGAAGGTGTTAGGGAGGTTCACCCATGAGGCGGGACTCATTCGACGAAGTTTGGAGCTCCGTTTTGAGACCCGAAACTGCCAGACAGTGAGCATGGACTGCAGTGAATGGCGCCTCTTGACAATGAGTTTTTGGGCTTGATTCGTCTTCAAATCGACTCAAACGATCGATGTGAGTATTCCGCTACCTCCGTTGATGTATTCACTCATGTTTTCATGCTTTGATTTGATCTTGGGACCTAATAGAACTCAACAATGGCATCATGAGCTAGAGTTGCAAGCATGAAATTTGTAGGGCTTAAAATTTGGGTAAATTGATTTTGAGCATGATTTGGGTAAATTGTTTGATTGAGCATGTTTAGATGATGTTTAATTGAAGTTGATTGGATCAATTTCATGAAATAATGATTTGATCAAATCCCCAATTTTTTGAGTGGGCCGAATGGTATTGATTTTTTGGGATCTTGGATTTTTTGATTTTATTCATTTGATGAGTTAGAATCGATTAGGTTGACGTTAATTTGAATCGAATTGGATTGGATTTTGAATCGGACAAAAACCCCAAAACCTTACCTTGGCCGAATTGGATAATGCCCTAATGTCTTGGTAATTTTTGATTTTGTGATATTGGATGTGTATGAAATCATTTAGGATGGTGATTTGATGTCGATTGTGGGTTCGATTGGATCGAAACCGAATCGGACACAAAATCCCTTTGTGGCCGAGACTTAAAAGCATGTAAAGGGTTTGATTTTTCAATTGTGTGTTTGACATGTGATAATGAATTTAGCATGATTAATTGGAGTAAATTGTGTTTTAGAAATATTATTTTAGTCGATTAATCATGTAACGCACTTTAGGTAATTAAATTGCGTAATTGGATTAATGTAATTTAATTATTTAGGCTTTAAATTGGATTTGGGCTTCTAATGTTGTAATTGGGCCTATTGGGCTTGATTTATCAAGTTGGTTTAGGCCAAATGGATTGGATCCAATTGGCCTAAAACCTTAACCATAAAGCCCAAATGCGACTTAATGAACCTTTAAAGTTCAATTGGGCCTAATGGGCCAAGATTGATTTATGGGCTTATGGGGTAAATCCCGGATTGGACTTTGGTTATCGGTTTGACCCGAGTTGACCAAAAGTCCACGCCTTAAGAAATCAATCAAAAGCCCATTGGACTTTAATTGAATTGACGTTGGACGTTAATCGGTCTTTGAGACGCGTTACGATTAGATTTGGAATTTAAATCGTAAAAGGTTTATTAAATAAAAGTGTAATATTTAATTTGGAATTGAATAGTGAATTAGTATTAAGTACATGTTAAATTAGATTTAATAATGTAGTTTAATTTAATTCATGAATTCGTACTTTAGTACTTATTCGCAAAAACGAGTTTGACTCGATCAAAATCAAATCGTTGTTTGAACATTGGATGATCACTTAATTATCAGATTAATTAATTTGATTAGATTGATTGATAGCATGCTTGTATGTGTGAATACTTGGTGTGTTGAATGAATAATGTATATCGGATGGATATTAGATGGGTGGGCAATTTTAGAAATTGTTGTAATAAATTCGATTTATTAAATTGGACCTGCGTGTCCAGCCTTATCACCTTCTTCTCTTGTATTCTCTTCTCACCTATTCCCCTCTATGTATATGAGGTTTCTTTAGAAGTGTAGTGTAACGGGTAGAAGTAATACAAGTGCTAGCTTGAGTGAGAAAGGGAGAGATTTGATCTAGGATCAATGTGTTAAGTATCCATCCGCATATCATATTATTTTATTTCATACTCGCTTTATTATGTATTTAGAATGCATGTTTAAGGGTGTATGATGATGAGACCTAACAAAGATAATTAAATTGGTAGCCAATTTTCACGCGAAAAACCCTCGTTTTATATTAAGCGATTATCCTTCCATTGATGATTCTTGTTCAAGATCTGATTGGCATTGGTTTGTTGGCCAAAGTCAAGACCATGTCAATTAGATGTATTTGAATCATGAGAGTTTGTTCCACATCGGTGTCTAGTCCAAGTTGTGATTTGTTGGCCAAAGTCAAGATCACTTCTTGTCCAAAGACATTGATTACGAAACTTTCCTTGTCAATGGGTCCCGCTTAACTGGAGTCATTAGGTTTGTTGTGCCAAAGCCAAGGCCTAGATGATTCGGAGGATAAGGTTAGAAAATGTATTAGATACATTGGCATATGTAATATGTTTAGGACTTGGATGTCCACCTAACCGGATCTGGGAATTGGATTGGATCCAATTGATCTGTGAGATCTACCTGGTTAAGTAGCATACAGCTTGTTGGCCAAAGTCAAGGTTGTATGTTATTTAACAGGATCCCAGCCCACTAGGAAACACGGTTTCCCGAGTACTCCCAGAGGGTTAGAGACTCGACGAAAAATAGTGGGAGGCAAGTATGAATTTGCAACATTCGTTCAATTACTCGCCATACACGCTCAAACAAATATCATTCGTCAATATTTTACGTTGCTTTAAAAATATATAGTTGGACATATACAAACTTATTCAATATATAGTTGATTTTATAATTGGATTATAGTAATCAATATAATTGAATTAAAATGATAGTTGATTTTATAATTGGATTATAGTAATCAATATTAAAATTATAGTTGATTAAATAATTGGATTATTGTAATCATTATAATAAATAGTACCTTATTAAAATGATTAAATAGTTGGACTATTGAAATCAAGAAAGAATTTAAAAGTTGAATATTTAAAATATATAATCCTTGATTAAATATTTTAAATGATTTAATTTTCAATTGGGATTATTAATAGGTTAATTTATTTGATAAAATAACTTATTATACTAAGCCCATAATTAAGCAAATAGTAGAGCATAAAGTCTTTGGAAGATTTATGTGATGATGACTTTAGTGCTTAATTAATATACTTATAATAAATCTATCTTTAGATTTGAAAAGTATTAAATTGCAATTAATAAATTCTTGGAGAATTAATTGACTATTCTAATGGAGAAAAGTCAAAGTTGGCAATTGGGCATGTTGCACAAGGTGCAGATCTTTTCGATATTCCGAAACCCAAGGCTTGGCAAAGGTTTGTGAAATATTGAAAAGATAATTGACGTATCCCAAGTGACTACCATTTGGATATGGAAGACACGAAGGAATTAAAGAAAGGGCGAGGCTCTAACTTTAAAAAATATTGTCAAAGTTATGATTCGCTACTAGTATTGAAATTGGATTTTAAATACTAAAGTGTGATACATAAAATATATGTATTGATGTTCGGAATCCGCTTGAGCTGGATACTGACTTCAAGCCGAGATTTCTCTGCGAATCGGAAACGGGACGAAAGTCGCTGTTTCGACGCAGATACCTAAGTTTAGGACTACCCTTTGGGTATGTACTTAAATTAGGAACTGTTATAATGCAACTAGTTTGACTAGAGACATTATCTCTATATCAGTGTTTAATATTCCGTTGCGGATAAAACCTTTATATTCTAGAACACTAAAGTGTTTTATTATATAAAGATGATACTGAGATAAACACATTAGATGTGAATAACAGAAATTTATATTTTGAATATAATAAAATCTCAAACATATAAAATGACAAATAAATAGCTCAAAATTGATTTGATCAATATAGACTTATTTGGTGGCATTGTTGTCTGGGACACAAATAACGAGAATCGTATATCCACACTTTGGAAGAGTGGGTACTAGGACTGATTTGACTATTCAAATAAGGTCTACGAATCTAGTTTATTAGGTTAAATACCTAAAATACTATTTGCTTGGTAATAGTAAATGGGCCACCGATCTGTTAGCCTATTCATGGTGAAGTTAGTGGGCCCATATCTAGCTAGGCTAGATGTGAACATGAATATTTCGTGACCTTAACGGATGTGGCATCACGTTATGGTTATGTGTTTTCTTTTGAAGAACACAGATCGGAAACTTTTGAAGTTTTCGACACGAAGTATATAAACAGATCGGCTATAGTATTATTCCGCCACGGTTACCGTAATGGAAATTACTTAAGCAGTAAGTTTCATACGTACATGAAAGAGTACGGTATTATTTCATATGAGGACTCATCCCGAGACACGTCAGTTAGACGGTGTGTCCGAACCAAAAACCAAATTTTGTTGGACATGATAGGTTTATCACGAGTCGCTCTGAGCTACTATTTCCTTCTATAAGATATGCATTAACAGTGCAAAACTTATTTAGAATAAGGTTCCATGAAAATCTGTTTGACAGATATCGTATAGGATATGAACAGGAAAGAAACGGGGTTTCTCATTCCTGATAATTTGGGTATGCCAGGCATAGCGTTTGGATAATACCAAACTAAAAGGCCCAAATTGGATAAGTGCCTATATAGGTTATCCTAAAGGAAACCTTAAGTATAGTACTTGTAAATCTCACATGAGAACAATGTAATTGTTGCTCACCATGCGGTTTTCCTGAGAGGAATACGATATGCAAGTGGTCAGTGGGAGGATAGTGATACTCGATGAAAATCGGAGTAACACTGTTCAAGGCACGAAGTCCTTAATGGGAACACAATAGTTCATCTATGATGAATCTATACCATTAATCTTCAAATACACAAGAAATTAGTAGATCAGATAGAGTCAGAAAACAACCTTGGGTATGGGTTTCTGATCTCACCCCAATAAAGATGTCAATCTTATGGAGTGTACCATCCGACTACGTTTAGAGGAAGTATACGAGGTATCGACTCCCTGCTATGGCAAAGTGCCATTAATCCGAAATGGATTTCATGTATAACAACTATTTTGGATACTAGTTGTTGTACCACACAAGGCATTGTGCCTATTGGTACATTAAACGTCTTCAAGGAAGAGATACATGGAAGGAACATACCAACGTACAAAGCTAGGCTTTTGACGGAAAGGTGTCGTTATCAACATTGTGTTAATAACGGTTCAACCTTTTACCTGTTGCCATGGTAAATCCATTTTGAAGATGCTTGAAGATAACTGTATATTTCATTTATGAAATGTGTCAGTTACAAATCAAAATCGCTTTCCTGAAAGGAAACCTTTTGGAGAATATTTATAACATTCTGACGATTTGTATAACCGACAAACAAGGTTTGCGGGTTATTCGATCCATGTTTGGATTGAAACAAGCATAAGATTCTTGGAACTGTCGTTTTGAAATAATCATAATGGTTTATGATTTGACTCAAACGAAATAATTCTTGTGTATATAAGGAGGTTAGTGGGAGAGCGCACTAACATGAAATTCCCATAATACAATGGTGAAAGCTGGCTTTCATAGATATTCTTTCAATAGAAAATTCTCCGTAGAATTCTGGGGAGTAACAACCTTTATTCAAGGAATAAAGATCTACTGGGATAGATTTGGAGTTGTTAACACTCTCTGGAAATTGTACATTTAAAATGTACTTGTATTGGTGTCTCATACGCTTCGAGCATAATGGAGTCACAATCGGGTCAATCCAAGTGATAGTCACTGGATTAAAGATTGAGAACATCTGTTAGTATCTTAGAGAACTAAAGATGTTGTCTTAAACTATGGAGAAGGAGAACTTGAAGTGACTGAGATCACCGCTGCAAGTTTCCAAACTATTAAATACTACGGTACTATAAGTTTGTATAACGGGACAGTGAGCTGGAAATCTTCCAAGCAAGATAACTGTTGCCGAATAAACAACAAATACGGATACATTATTACTGCAGCTGAGGCAGCAAAAGAAGCCATTTGGATCGAACATAAATCTAATTAGATTAGAATATAGTTCTGTTAGCAGCTGAACTAGGCGTCAGCACAGACTAAGGAATTAAAGGTCTCATCGACGATCCAATATATACTTCTAAATCATCTGATTCGTTCGGATCATACATCGTGGCGATGTGATATCGTGTAAATCACGTCAGACGATAATCGGAACAAATCGCTGACGAAAACCTTTCCTCAGCAATTTGAGCGAACCTTACATAGTTCAAGTGTTGGAACACTTGAGTGACTCGCTACGTGCCAAGTGGGAGATTGTTGGATAATATGACCCATAGCGTCACTATTTGCACAGAACATTGTGTTGTTGTAGCAAATTAACTATGTAACAAGGAAATTACACTCTCATCATTTGTGATTAGATCACCATAGATATATAAATGAAAGGAGGTCCCTATGATTAGTTCCTGGATTGAGATGATATGAGACAGTATCAGTCCACGAAGGATTAATCATTAAATATCCCTAGCCGTAGTATTATCGAGACTGGACATCGATAATACGGAATATGCTAGTATTGCACTTGTGCGCGTTGTGGAGGGCACAACGGCATAGTTCTCATATATAAGGTTGGAGACTTATGCAAGTGCGATAGGAGGTCGTGTTTCACCGATGGTACGGGAAACAGCTTCGCTCTGGATAGACCCCTCGGAATCCCATTGGTATTATGACTATGTGTCTATGGAGGCCGAAGTCAGGGTAGGTGTGTATAGTCTTAACCTGAGACTTGCATCGCTAATACTTACGATAATCGATAAACTTTGGTTTTGGTGGGTGGGACCCTGACCAGGTTCTGTGTCTACACACTTCTGGGTTTATCAGAGAGTCGTAGAGTATTGGGTGTGATGTCGAGACGGAAGTATCACTCCAGTCATATTGGAGATGATGTCACGCAGGATACGTATTAGTGCTCTTAAGTGATGCGCATCCATCGGATATTATGACCAGGTCATGAATATCCGATTATAGAGACTAGTTACCAGACATCCGATATGTGTTTCGGCCGGGGGTAGACACTTATCCAGCCCCAGCCCTAACACGTGATTATCCGATACTGGGCCGATATGCACAATACGATTGTATACTACGCTTGATATAGATCTAAATATTCTTAATTGGATATGTCCGGAGAATTGGGTAGACTTGGTACTTTGCTAGGAGTTGACCTTGTCTCATAAATCGGTAGAACGTAGTACTTGGTAGCGTACGTGATTCGGTTACACCGACGACCGTATTTATAGCCAACTTATCCGGAGATCTCATGGGTCGCTTCCCGATAATGCACCGATGACGCATAACTCGCACTCTTGAATAATCTGGGATTATATAGAAGAGAGAGAAATTAATCTAGGATTAATTACGGAGATATTTTATCTAGGATAAAATATCGTCGAGAGAGAGATAATGATTAATTTGGAATTATCGATGAATTAATATATTCGATATATTAAACGAAATTAGATTTCGACGCGGAATTAAAATTAGATTTTAATTCGGGCGAACGAATTAATTCAGAATTAATTCGTTAGCGACGTGAAGTGAATTCGCTAGGCGTAATCACTTAATTACGACGCGACGGAAAAAATCGTTAATTTGGAATTAGCGAACCCGAGCCCGAGTGTGATTGCGAGCGTATTCGTATTTCGAATCGAGTGCGGCAACGCAAGTCACATCAAGCGTCAAATCTAACGTCAAGTCATTCATCACATCAAGCGTCAAATCAAGCGTCACTTTGAGTGATGTGACATGTGATTGATTGATGTGATTGATTGATTGAAAAGACTGGACACATGACATAAAGTAGAAGATTTGACTTGAATGACATATGAATAGTTGATGTGTGTAGGGTGGAATAGTGTTTGGAGGGAAATGTTTATTTTTTGATTTTAATTAATCAAATGGTAAATTTTTTAATATATATTTTTTGGAAAAATATATAAGGCTTTTAGGAAAAGCTTTTACCAATTCCTTCACACTTTTTCCTCCTTCTCTCTCACTCAACTCACGCCCAAGGGGCTGTTTTTTTTTGTTCTTCACACAGCTCACTGCCGTGAGCTTTAGGGAGGCCAATGAGTGATTTTCATTGATGAAATCAAGTGCTAGCACACTTGCGAACATTGCGAAGGTGTTAGGGAGGTTCACCCATGAGGCGGGACTCATTCGACGAAGTTGGAGCTCCGTTTTGAGACCCGAAACTGCCAAGACAGTGAGCATGGACTGCAGTGAATGGCGCCTCTTGACAATGAGTTTTTGGGCTTGATTCATCTTCAAATCGACTCAACCGATCGATGTGAGTATTCCACTACCTCCGTTGATGTATTCACTCATGTTTCATGCTTTGATTTGATCTTGGCAGGGGTTGTTGGCCAAAGTCAACCCCTTGTCCGTCGAAGATGTGTTTTAATCACGAGCTTTGTTCCATATCGGTGTCGTGTCCAAGTTGTGGTTTGTTGGCCAAAGTCAAGACCCTTCTTGTCCATCGACGTTGATTACGAAGCTTCCATGTCAATGGGTCCGCGCTTGACTGGGATCACTAGGTTTGTTGTGCCAAAGCCAAGGCCTAGTTGATTCAGAGGAAAAAGGTTAGGGTATATATTCGATATATAGGCATATATTAGATATATGTTTGGGCTTGGATGTCCACCTACTGGATCTAGGAGTTGGATGAGATCCAATTGATCTTCGAGATCTACCTATTTAATTATCATACAATTTGTTGGCCAAAGTCAAGATTGTGTGACATTTAACGGATACTAGCCACTAGGAAACACGGTTTCCCGAAGTACTCGACAGAGGGTTAGAGGCTCGACGAAAAATAGTGGGAGGCAAGTATTGAATTTACAACATTCGTTCGAATACTCGCTAAACGCACTCATCTATATTTACTCGTCATATTAATCAAAGTATTAGTGGGACTAAATTTTATGTTGTTTTAAAAAATATATATAGTTGGACTATATACAAAACTCATTCGATATATAGTTGATTTTTATAATTGGATTATAGTAATCAATATAATTAAATTAAAATGATAGTTGATTTTATAATTGGATTATAGAATCAATATTAAGATTATAGTTGATTAAATAATTGGGATTATTGTAATCATTATAATAAATAGTACCTTTATTAAAATTGATTAAATGTTAGACTATTAAAATCAGAAAGGATTTGAAAAGTTGAATATTTAAATGATTTAATTTTTTCATTGGGAATTAATAATAGGTTACTTTATTGGATAAAATAACTTGTTATATCTAGGCCCATAATTAGCAAATTAGTAGAAGCAAAAATCTTTGAAGATTTATGTGATGATGACTTTAGTGCTTAATTCAATATACTTGACAATAAATCTATTTTAAAGTCAAAGTTTACAATTGGGCAAGTTGCACAAGGTGCACATCTTTCGATATTCTAAAACCCAAGGCTTGGCTAAAGGTGTGTGAAATATTGAAAAGATAATTGACATTCCCAAAGTGACTACCATTTGGATATGGAAGACACGAAGGAATTAAAAAGGGCGAGGCTCTAAATTAAAAATATTTGTCAAAGTTATGTTCACTACTAGTATTGAAATTGGATTTTAAATACTTAGTGTGGTACATAAAATATATGTATTGATGTTCAGAATCCGCTATGAGCTGGATATCTGACTTCAAATCGAGATTCTCTGCTGCGAATCGGAAACGGGACGAAAGTCGCTGTTTCGACCGTAGATACCTAAGTTTAGGAACTACCCTTTGGTATGTACTTAAATTAGGAATGTTATGATGTAACTAGTTTGACTAGAGACATTATCTCTATATCAGTGTTTAATCCGATGCGGATAAAACCTTTATATTCTAGAACACTAAGTGTTTCATTATATAAAAATGATACTGAGATAAATACATTAGAATGTAAATAGCAGAATTTATATTTTGAATATAAATAAAATCTCAAACATATAAAATGACAAATAAATAGCTCAAATTGATTTGATCAATAGAGACTTATTTGTGGCATGTGTGTCTAGGGACACAATTAAACGAGACTCGTATATCCATACTTTTGAAGAGTGGGTACTAGGACTGATTTGACTATTCAAATAGGTCTGCGAATCTAGTTTATTAGGTAAAATACCTAAAATACTATTTACTTGGTAATAGTAAAAGGGCCACCGATCTGTTAGCCCTATTCATGGTGGTAAGTAAGTGGGCCCATATCTAGCTAGGCTAGATGTGAACATGAATATTTCGTGACCTTAACGGATGTGGCATCACGTTGTGGTTATGTATTTCTTTTGAAGAACACAGATCGAAAACTTTTGAAGTTTCGTCACGAAGTAAATAAACAGATCGGCTATAGTATTATTCCGCCACGATAAGACCGTAATGGAAAATACTTAAGCAGTAAGTTTCATACGTAAATGAAAGAGTACGGTATTCTTTCATATGAGGACTCCTCCCGAGACACGTCCGTTAGACGGTTTTTTGTGTCCGAAATAAAACCGAATTTGTTGGACATGATAAGGTTTATCACGAGTTGCTCTGAGCTATTGTTTCATTCAATAGGATATGTATTAACAGTGCAAAACTTATTTAGAATAAGGTTCCATATAAATCTGTTTGACATATATCATATAGGATATGAACAGGAAAGAAACGGGGTTTCTCATTCCTGATAATTTGGGTATGCCAGGCATAACGTTTGGATGATACCAAACTAAAAGACCCAATTGGATAAGTGCCAATATAGGTTATCCTAAGGGAAACCTTAAGTATAATACTTGTAAATCTCACATGAGAACAATGTGATTGTTGCTCACCATGCGGTTTTTCCTGAGAGGAATACCGATATGCAGTTGTCAGTGGGAGGATAGTGATACTCGATGAAAATCAGAGTGAAAATCAGAGTAATACTGTTCAAGGCACGAAGTCCTTAATGGAACACAAATAGTTCATCTATGATGAATCTATACCATTAATCTTCAAATACACAAGAAACTAGTAGATCGGATAGAGTCAGAAAACAACCTAGGGTATGGGTTTCTGATCTCAACCCCATAAAGATGTCAATCTTATGGAGATGTACCATCCAACTGCGTTTTGAGGAAGTGATATGAGGTATCGACTCCTGTTATGGCAAAGTGCCATGAGTCCGAAATGGATTCCATGTATAACAACTATTTTGGATACTAGTTGTTGTACCACAAGGCATTGTGCCTATTGGTGCATTAAACGTCTTCAAGGAAGACATACATGGAAGGCAACATACCAACGTACAAAGCTAGGCTTTTGACGGAAATGTATCGTTATCAACATTGTTTTAATAACGGTTCAACCTTTTACCTGTTGCCATGGTAAACATTTTGAAGATGCTTGAAGATAACTGTATATTTCATTTATGAAATGTGTCAGTACAAATCAAAATCGCTTTCCTGAAAGGAAACCTTTTGGAGAATGTTTTATAACATTCTGACGATTTTGTATAACCGACAAACAAGGTTTGCGGGTTATTCGATCCATGTTTGGATTGAAACAAGCATAAGATTCTTGGAACTGTCGTTTTGAAATAATCATAATGGTTTATGATTTTGACTCAAAACGAAATAATTCTTGTGTATATAAGGAGGTTAGTGGGAGAGCGCACTAACAGTGAAATTCCCATAATACAATGGTGAAAGCTTGGCTTTCATAGATATTCTTTCAATAGAAAATTCTCCGTAGAATTCTGGGGAGTAACAACCTTTATTCAAGGAATAAAGATCTACTGGGATAGATTTGGAGTTGTTAAAACACTCTCGGAAATTGTACATTTAAAATGTACTTGTATTGGTGTCTCATACGCTTCGAGCATATGGAGTCACAATCGGGTCAATCCAAGTGATAGTCACTGGATTAAAGATTGAGAACATCTGTAGTATCTGAGAGAACTAAAGATGTTGTCTTAAACTATGGAGAAGGAGAACTTGAAGTGACTGGGATCACCGCTGCAAGTTTCCAAACAATTAAATATTGTGGTACTATAAAGTTTGAATAACGGGACAGTGAGCTGGAAATCTTCCAAGCAAGATAACTGTTGCCGAATAAACAACAAATACGGATTATTGCTGCAGCTGAGGCAGCAAAAGAAGCCCTTTGGATCGAAAATAAATCTAATTAGATTAGATATAGTTCTGTTAGCAGCTGAGCTAGGCGTCAGCACATGCTAAGGAATTATAGGTCTCATCGAAGATCCAGATATATACTTCTATATCATCTGATTCGTTCAGATCATACATCGTGGCGATGTGATGATCGTATAAATCGCGTCAAACGATAATCAAACAAATCCGCTGATGAAAACCTTTCCTCAGCAATTTGAGCGAATCGTACATAGTTCGGGTGTGGGACACTTGAGTGACTGGCTATGTGCCAAGTGGGAGTTTGTTGGACAAAATGACCCATAGCGTCACTATTTGCACAGATCATTGTTGTTGTTGTACAAATTAACTATGTGACAAGGAAATTGCACTCTCATCATTTGTGATTAGATCACCATAGATATATAAATGAAGAGAGGTCCCTATGTATGATTAGTTCCTGGACTGAGAATGATATGAGACAGTATCAGTCCCCGAAGGATTAATCATTAAATATCCCTAGCCGCGAGTATTATCGAGACTGGACATCGATAATGCGGAATAGGCTAGTATTGCACTTGTGTGCGTTGTGAGGGCACAACGTCATAGTTCTCATATATATAAGTATTGGATACTTATGCAAGTGAGATAGGAGGTCGTCGTGTTTCACCGATGGTACGGAAACAGCTTCGCTCTGGATAGACCCCTCGGAATCCCATTGGTATTATGACTATGTGTCTATCCGATTATAGAGACTATGTTACCAGACATCCGATATGTGCTTCGGACGGGGTAGACACTTATCCAGCCCCAGCCCCTAGCACGTGACTATCCGATACTGGGCCGATACACACAATACATGGTATACTACGCTTGATACAGATCTTAATATTCTTAGATGAATATGACGGAGAATTAGTAGACATCGTGCTTGCTAGGAGCCGACCTTGTCTCGTAAATCGGCGAGAAGTAGTACTTGGTACGTACGTGATTCGGATACACCGACGATCGTATTTACTGCCAACGTATCCGGGGATCTCATGAGTCGCTTCCGATAATGCACCGATGACGCATAACTCGCCCTCATTAATAATCTGGGATTTTATTAGAAGAAAGAGAAAATTAATCTGGGATTAATTACGGAGATATTTATCTGGGATAAAATATCATCTAAAGAGAGAGATTGATTAATTTGGAATTAATCGGTAAATTAATATATTCGATATATTAAACGAAATTAGATTTCGACGCGAAATTAAAATTAGATTTTAATTCGGGCGAACGAATTAATTTAGAATTAATTCGTTAGCGACGTGAATAGTGAATTCGCTAGGCGTAATCATTTAATTACGACGCGACGGAAAATTCGCTAATTGAGAATTAGCGAGCCCGAGCCCGAGTGTGATTGCGAGCGCATTCGTATTTCGAATTCGAGTGCGGCGACGCAAGTCACATCAAGTGTCAAATCAATCGTCACAATCAAGCGTCAAATCAAAAGTCACTTTGAGTGATTGGTTGATTGATTGATTTGATTGATGGATTGAGTGAAAGACACACATCAAATCACTTTATTAAAGTGACATTTGAATAGTGATGTAAGTAGGTGAAATAGTGACTAGCTAATGACTTTTACCATTTAATTTATTAGATATATTATTTTGGTAAATGGTTTTTAGCATATTTTCTAGGAAAATATATAAGACATTTATTAGGTAAATGTTTAATAAGTCTTCGCTTTTTCACCTCTCTCTCCCATTGTTCTTCTTCACGCCAAAATGAAAGAAAACTCACTGTTTTCATACCAGTTCATGCGTGAACTTTAGGGAGGAATGAGGTTTTCATGGTGAAAAATCAAGTGCTAAGCACACTTGCGACTATTGAGCGAAGGGTTAGGGAGTTCACCCATGAGGCGGGGACCCATTCGACGAAGTTTGGAGCTTCGAAATGAGACCCGAAACTGCCCAAACCAGTGAAGTGAACTGCTGCAGTGGCGCCACCAAAACAGTGAGCTTTGTGGCTTCAATTAGGGGTGTTCACGGGTCGGGTCGGGTCGGGTTTTTCGATTTTTTCTTGGACCCGATCGGGTCGGGTCATTCGGGTCAGTTGACCCGAAACCCGAAATTTAAGAAGCTGACCCGCGCGGTCGGGTTGCAACGGGTCGGGTCAAAAAAACCGCGGGTCGGGTCAACAAAGTATATTGTAAATATAATATATATATTTTATTGATACAATTTTTACAAGAAAATACGTGTGGCTGCAATGGCAAATGCTTTGGTTGATTTCCCATTTATCTCAGGTTCGAATCCCCATCACAGCATTTTTAAATTTTAAATAAAATAAAACAAAATTTAAATTTGAGCATGCTGAGATTCGAACTTGGGCCTCATTGATGACCAAGCATAAACTTTGCCATTCCAACTACAATCACTCTGGTTAAAATGTATCATCATAAAAGATATATTATAATTATGTCGGGTCGGGTCAGACCTGATTTTTTTGACCTAAACCCGTGACCCGATCCGAAATTTCGGGTCGGATCGGGTCGGGTCGAAATTTTGCAAAATTTTTTATTAAACCCGCGCGGGTCGGGTCGGATCACGTCGGGTCGGGTCGGGTCGCGGGTTGACCCGACCCTATGAACACCCCTAGCTTCAATCATCTTCAAATCGACATAACCGATCAATGTAAGTATTCCGCTATCTTCGTTGGTGTATTCACGCCTTTCATGTCTTGTTTGATCTTGGGACCTAGATAATAACCAACAAGAATGATGTTTCTTACAAACACTTGAGAGTATTTGGTTACATATCATTTATACACATTCTCAATGATGAAAGATCGATGAGAAGTATACCATGTCTCTACGTATATATGATTTTAATGTTGTTATTTTGCTTCTTAGTCATTGGTAAGATGTTGCATGACTATTATGGTCATTGTTTTATTGTCGACATGTGAACATACAATTTATGCATTTATCCTTGCAATTGTGTTGTTTCTTGTGTTATTCTAATCATTATATTTCTCTAATTATTGCTTCTTATTTTGCTTATTTACTTATATGTCATATTGGGATTCATCTTACCACTTATAGATATTGTATTTTTTTTTCATATAACTCGATGATGAGTCTTGTACATGGGACATCTCTGGAAACTTGGGAAATTTCAAGGATGAACTTTGTAAAGGAAAGAAACTCCAAAGAACGATGTCAAAAGCCAGCCATATATAAACTATGTCCTACTTACCTTCTCTCAAACTAGAAGATTCAGCCGGATATGTCCTAGAAACCTAAATTCGACCGAACAAGAACAATTATCATTGAATGTGCAGATTGTCGATTATTAAAGTCACTGGTTTTATATATAACCGATCGGACATATATTTCAAATTTAACTTCTAGCCAGATATATATTAAAGTGGGTAACACTTCATTAATGGTCGGCTAGATAAATAATTCAAATATATATCTGGCCGAACATAAATCGAACGTTACTCTTCAGTAATGATAGTAACACTAGATAGATGATGAGGCTAGAATAAGATTTTGTCCCCATTCCATTTCCAGACCTCCTCAAGCATTATAAAAAAAGAGAGCGTTCCCCCACCCATAAGCTAATAAAAAATCACAATCATAAAGCTAAAAAAGCCTCACCCAAAAGAAACCATAAAAATTCCCTTTGGTTCTTTGGAGTTCTTCCATTCTTGGAGCGATTTTGAGTAATGACCCAACATCCAGAAGCTACTCTTCAAGCCAAGCTACAACGAAACGTATGACATGAAGGTACTTTTATTAAAATTATTATTTTTTTGTATTTTTTTTCTTCATGCTATGAACTAATATATCCAGCCTTTTATGGTCATTCACCTACTGGTATATAGGCTGGAAACCCATATATAAAATCCATAGCTAATTCCAAATGGACGATAATATGGTATGCACTTGAGATAAAATACCACATACTATTATGGAACAAACATATACGAGGATTGAAATTTTATATAGATATGTGTTATATTTAGTTTGTTCATTGTTGAATAATTATGTTACCAATATGTTTTCACTCATTATATGCATGATTTTATTTCTGTTTATTGTCTTGATAACATATCATTTGTAATCTTTATATCAATAACATATTAGAGCATTTCTGGATCACAACGCATATCCGGCACTTGTCATAAGTTCGGTCAGACATACATGTTTAAAGTATACATCCGGTGGGGTATCCCCGAGGCCAAGTCGATTAGAGGCATATCATGTCCTTGTGTGTGTATAATAATGCATGATATTATCTTGTTCTCTGTCTATTGGAGTGTTATTATATCTTCGACATGTGAATTAGCCATTTTATATATTAATATTTATTGTGCATGATTATGATTGTCTAAAATTTTCACTAGGATTTAATGTTATATCTTGCTACTGCACTTATTCCTTTATTTCTATTCTTCAAAGTATATCAGGTCAGAATTCACATAAGTCCGGCCAGAGATATATTTCCAATATATATATCCGACTAGACCTATGAAACATATACTCAAATTTATTTCAGTATTTCTTTTAATAACTGCCGCAATAATATATAGATGATTTATATCATTTTTATTGTCCATGCTTGCGCTATCGTATGATTTTTAATCGTTTTTGCATGTTATTGCATTATAAGATGTAAGGATACTTCCTTCAAGTGTAAAATATTATATTACATATTGAGAGACCATTCCGAACCAAAACGGGTTTAAGATCAAACCTTGTAAGGGATATAGTGCAACCTTAAATTATTCTCAGTGTCTTATTATACCCCTCATAAGGTCCGACCTTAAATCCATTCGAATTTGTAATACTCTCTAAATTATGCCAATGTAATATTCACGCTAAAAGAGGATCCACATGTCTTATATTGTAGTACATACAATGACAATTTATATATCATACAACGCAATCTAAATAATCCAAAACAGTTGGCCTGACTTTGTGGAAGCCTGATCAAATATGGCCACCACCAGTCGAATATGGATCATGAAATTATATGTCCGGCTAGACTTGATGGAAGTATGGCAGAATATGTTGTAAAAGAAAAAAAACATAAAATCATGCATGTAAAAATAATTGAGACACAACATGCTTAAAACAAGTAACATGCTACGGTCATGCATAACAACACAATAACGCAATCATAATGATAACATTAAATAATCAAAACTGATAAAACAATAAGAAAATGGACGCACAACCATTTCTAAGTGGTACGTAGAGTTGTATCCCAAGTGTAGACCATACTACCATCCATTCGGAATAGACTGTGGAATTTACGTCTAGGTTTCCATCTTATATACTACAAAGAAACAAGTACACGACCAGATGTAATCTGTTTATACCGTCAGATTTACTATGTGACAGATATATAGGCCAGACATATATGATATCCGGTCGGATATACGACATCAAGTCAGAATAATAAGAATGATGAGATAGAGACTAAGGTGCCTTCGGGTTTTTACCGTTATTATTTCTGGCTCAAGAAATGCCTCTGGAAAGCTTGAGTTGATTGTTGAATCTTTGGTTGGAGATTGGAAACTCTGGAATTCTAGGGTTGTTGTATTTATATATTCTAGGTTTCTGGGTTTCTGAGTTGTTGGTGTCTCTTTTATTTCTCTATTTATTTTTGTTGTACGTTCTCCAAAAAAATGCCATATTATAGATTATCGATCCCCGTTCTGTGGGAAGGGTTCCTCCTTTTATAGTGTTCAGTTTGCAGTTTAACAAGGAAAACTATTGTTATGGAAAATAGTTTAAGAATGAAATTGATTAAGAATGAAATATGAGAATTGTCTTATAAATTTGGAAAACTCATCCTTTTATAATGTTTAGTTTGGTAGGCTTGTGCAATGTGTGACAATGGCATATCTATCAAAGTCATGCATGAATTTGTACTTAACTGGTTCACTGGGTATCGTTGGACTTACATGGTTGTGTTGATTTTTTTTATAGATAGTTGGTTGATGGACTTTCGGGTCTCTTGATGGCTCGATCGATGTGAATATAAAGATGAGCACTAGAACCCCTTCTCTGCTGTCATGGTTGATGAACCCGCAAGTTATCCAATGCATTCGGTTGGTAAGTAAATATTGATGGAGTTGGTGCTTGGAGTGCCAATCCGATTTGTATATTTTATTATTTATTAATAAAATAACTATATTTTTCATTTCATACCTTACTAATGGTATTGTCATTATGTGTATTAGATTGATGTATAGATATGTTAAGAATGACATCGACCTTAGAATAATCTTGACACTAGGTGTAAACTATTCTTAAAGTAAATATTCCTAAATATTCCTAGTCGTTGGTTTTGGAATACAGTTGAATTCCTATAATCTAGAAGACTATCACATGTCCTATATTGGAATTGGAGTTCCAATGGTTTAATCTGATGTACCATGAGTTTTGGAAACTCTTATAGACATGTGGGTATTTGTTGAAACGAATATTGAATGACTCATAGATAATTCCTAATAGTTGAAAGTACACACCACTGTCAATAGGAATCTCCTCAAGTCGAGTAGCATATGCAATCCTTTGACTATATAATAACATTGATTTTGTGTGAGATCATCCACACTTTGATGCCACGTATGTCAGAAACCTTTTATGATCTAGCCTCTAGATGTTCATTGGGTATGGACCGATGAACTCAATAATCAACTACAAAGCAAGATATGATCCATCGGGCCATATGTGTACCATTAGGGGTTTAGGTATCCATGTGAGTAAGTCACGATTCTTAAAGACTTTGGCCAAAGCCGATCACCTAGGGTGGATCACATCAGTTGTAAAGAATTGTGGACATATCGACCTGAGATGTGCACCTTGGAAACTTGACGCTATATTCTATGTTTCCTAAGCACAACTCAGATAGCCTACGACGGAGGGATTGTTAAACATATGTGATGACCTCGATTTATATAGTTCAGAAAGGTCGTTCGTATTCTTCGCGAATTTAGAGGTGGCCAAATTACGTATATATTAGCTAGGCTTATATGAAGAACATGTATGAACTTAAAGAGTCCCAATACAAAGTGTACTCATTGAGCACTTGGGTAGCCGATTAGTTTTGATAAAGATAATATTCGATATTATAATTATCAACTACAATAATCAAATGTTATTGGATAAAATTGATCATTTACTTTGACTTAATTGGATTAATTGAATTAATTCAATAATTACACAATAGCTTAATTGTAAAATCATAATTATCTCTATCATTTGAGGATATTATGTTAATTATAAGTATGTAATAATATGTGATTTTGGCTTGATTTAATTGGATTAAATCAAGTTGGTAAACATTTAACTAATCCATTTCCTAATCCTTGGCTTGATTTAATTGAATTAAATTAAAGTGGGAGACAATGGAGATTATTCACACCTAATTATACATATTGGGATAAATTGGATTAAGCCCACTTAAAAGTTGATTACAACTCTTATTAATTAAAAATTGCATAAGTTTTGCTATAAATAGTAAGCTTTAGGAAGGTTTTAATTACAAGTACAAACATAAGCAAAAGCTTGAGTAAGCTATACACAAGTAATTCTTCAGAGATTAGTCTAAGTTATAGAAGTGTTTAGGGAAGCTCGTGAGGTCTCTACAATATTTCATTTATGAGAAATCAATATTGGATCTTGAAGTGAAGCTTGGTAGCATTGGAAACAAGATTGGATCTTGGAGTTAAGCTTGCACAACTTGGAGGTTCTCCAACAATTTCAACAAGGAGAAGTAGATTGGATCTTGTATCAAGTTTACTAGGTAATGTTTGATCTTCTCCAAAGCTATGTTTATTTGTTTATTAGATGCATGATCACATAGCTTAATGTTGAAATAAGGCTAATTAATTGTGTTAGAATACTTTAGAAGTATAAACACAACCTGCTTATAATTTAGGTCAAAGATGTTCATGTTGGACATGAAAAATTAATAAGAGTTTGGAACTCTAAAATAAAGTTTAGGTCTATGACTACCATTCTAGATTCACTTGACCACATTTAGGTGAACTAGAATTGTTCATGAGTCATTTCTAATTAGGATTCTAAAATGGTTCGTGTATTAGATTCAAAATTTACGCAAATGCGTATTTAGAATAAATTTATGTTTTTATAAAAATATTTGATATTTTGAAAAAAAAAACTTGATTTTTATTATATAACATGTGTTGCTGTTGGTTTTGATGTTAAAAATTAATTTTGGGTATTTTTGAAGTGTTTATGGAAGACCGAAAGCTATTAGAGTAATAGATCCTATTTACTTTAGCTCACTGGAAATTTTCCAGAAAACTGAAGCTTTGTTTTGAAAACAAAGCAAAAAAAAAAAAGGAGGAAACAGACCTGTGCGCTACAGTGCGCGCGCGCACTGTAGTATTGCACACTCGTTACACGCTTGACACATGATGTTTTTGTTTTCACTCGTTCTAGAGCTTCCGGACTCCGATTCAGTCCCGGGTTTTTCCTATACACTCGTAATGGAATATAATATCTCATTAAATAATTTAAAATTATATTCATACTTGATATCCATGGGTTAGACATATTTCCGCTGCGCGGGCCACCGATGTGACTCTAAGGGTTCCACAACTGCCCCAACAAATATATACTCTAAGTGTGGCTTAACTTATGTACCAATTGGGAGTGCATACATTCATTATCTCCTATGCTAAAGGTAAACCTTGGCTAACTCAGTTCTGTTCCATCATTGAAAGACCAATGCCACCTATTTACAAAATGACTAAGCCTACTATGAGGATCATGTCATTTTTTAAAAATGATGAACACCTTTACAATCATGGTTATTGGGGATGTGTCAGGAAATATTTAGGAATGTCCAAACGAGGCCAAGACATGTCATGTATTTTTCTGAATGAAAGCAGGAGTGAGTAAGTATCAGACTCACTCATTGGCATATTTGGACCGTAACTAAATACACTAGGCCCAACGGGGTTATCGTCCAAGCTGGCTCATTATCATTTCGAAGTATTAGCCTATTATCATGAAAATATAAACTTGTCTCAGTTGAAAAGGTCCAACTAGTTTTACATCTCATGATAAAAGTTTCAATCTACTTCGAATGATTGAGGACCAAGACACAAGCTTAAGGCATATTCTTATAAGAAAATCAACTATGGGCTTTTTATATGGGCTCATAAGGTTACGTCTTAGGCTCTTATCGGTGAAGGGTTGTCCACAACTAGGTCTCTACACCCAAGGGTTCGAACGACCAAGTGAACGTACCTTTTTTATACCCAATGATATGACTTATCTATAGCTAGGTCTCCCATCCAAGGGTTCGATCGACCAAATGGACACACCAGTATTCAAATATACATGCAAATAAGTGATGGTTATCATTACATATCAATCCACCACCTTGAATGAAAATGATTTCTCGATACGTAACACTATCAGGGTTCGAAGGGTATGAAAAATGAATGAAGACATGATTCACCTCAGTCTCACCATGGATACTATAAGGTATTTTTTCAGGGCCGGTTTTCTATCCCCAGTGGATTCTCCATCAGTAAGAGCGAAGCGGGGTTCACCGCTATGCCTATTACGCTAGCGACCACTATGCTGTTGAGATTTTAGCTCGTAGAGAGTACAGATTAGTCCGTGGGGGACTAACTGGAGAATACATGAGTTGCATCTAGTATAAGACTCTAGGAATGATTTAAGGTTGCATTACACCTTTTACAAGGTCCGACCTTAAATCTGTTTGGGTTCAGAATGGTCCCTTACAATGTCATATAATATCCACGCTTAAAAATTGATTTACGTGTCTTATAATATCGTACATGCAATGAGAATTTATATATATCACACATTGTAATCAAAATAATCTAAAATAAAATTTAAATATATCATTCATTGGTCTGGCTTTGTGGAAGCCTGGCCGGATATTGCCATCGTCTACCGGATATAGATCGTGAAATTATGTGTATAGCTGGACTTGATAGAAGTCTGGCTGAATATGCTGTAAAAGATGAAAACACATAATCATACATGTAAAAATAACTGAGACATACATGCTTAAAACTAGTAACATTTTAAGGTCATGTATAAATGTATAATAGTGAAATTATAATGACAACATGGAATAATTAAAACTGATAAAACGGTAAGAAAATGGACATGTGCAATCAATTCCAAGTGGTACATGGAGTTGTATCCTAAGTGCAGACCATGCTACCGTCCATTTGGATTCGGCTATGGAATTTACGTCTAGGTTTCCATCCTATATTCCACAGGGAAGAAAGTATGCAGCCATATGTAGCCAATTTATATGGCAGAATTTATTTTGTGACATATATATGTCCAGTCAGAAATATATGATGTTTGGCCGGATATACAACGTCAATTCACTATAAGAAGAGTGATGGGATAGAGACTATGATGCCTTTGGGTGGTTACCTTTAGTATTTATGGCTCAAGAAACACCTCTAGAAAGCTTGGGTTGATTGCTAAATTTATTGTTGAAGATGGGAAACTCAGGAATACTAGAGTTGTTATAGTTCCATTTTCTAGGTTTCTGAGTTGTTGGTGTCTCTTTTATTTCTCTGTTTCTTTTTGCTGTAAATTCTCTAAAAAAAAATGGCCCTACTATCCTCGCTCTGTGTGAAGGGTTCCTCTTTTTATAGTGTTCAGTTTGCAGTTTAATAAAAGAAGTCCGCTCTAACAATAAAAGCTATTATTATGGAAAATTATTGTTATGGAAAGTGGTTTAAGAAGGAAGTTGGTTAATAAAGAAAGAAGAGAATCGTTATGTGAATCTCAAAAACTCGTCGCATGTCCGGCCTTATATAGATTATAGTCCAGCCAATGTTTGAAAACTCAGTATGCAGTACGAGACGGCCACTTATGTGAGGCGAGGCGGTAGCCTCAATCAAATAATAGAAAAAAATATAAATATATAAAATAAAAACATAAATTCATAAAATTGTCAAAATCAAATCATCCACAACACAAAATCATCCATCAAAATTAAATAAAATAAACATAACAAAATAAGTTCTTGAAAAAAATGGTTTTTAATCTCTAAGTAAGTTATCATTTGTGTCTAACGGCATGAAATATGGATCTAAGATTTCATCTCCTCCATCATCATCTGAATTGTCATCCTCCAAAATGTCATCATCATATCTAATTTCTCCACCATCCTCATCATCAGTTGCAATATCGTCCCACTCAAGTTCTTCATCAACAAGTTGCAGAGTCTTTCATTTACCTAGCAAATAATATAAAGTCATATGTTTATCTATATGTAAATTAATTTGTATGTGATCTCATTTAAATAAATTACCTTGAATTCTTTTTCTCTTTTTTGCAGATGACCAACTTCTAATTTGTTGACTAATGGTAGCTCCTAAAAATCCATCTGAAGATGTTTCTTCAACATTCTCTTCTCTAACCACCCACTCATCATCAGAAGGCATCTCATCCTCAACTAAGGGATCATCATCCTCTTTCATTAATTGTTTCTTCAAGAATTTATATTGTAGCCTCATGTTGTACATTACATACACTAATGAGTTTAATTTTTGAGTGGACAATCTATTTCTTCTCTTTGTATGAATCTACACATGATTATAAATTTTATCAAAATTAAAATAAATTTATTTATATGAATGACATATCAAACAAGTTCTTGTGAGCATATACCGAATTGAATGTGCTCCAATTATGCTCACATCCCGAAGATGAACATGTCAGACTTAAAATATTTATAGTTAAGGACTGTAGTTGAGGCTTTTGGTCTCCATATTGTTTCCACCAATCAACTACAATATTGTTTCCACCAATCAGCTATAATAACCATGAACACAATTAAAATTAAGATAAAAGTGTAATAATTGTAATAATACGTAAATGATAATTCACATACCAGGGCTACGATTGATGATGGTGGTTCTAGCAAGGTCAAAAGAAATCATAACTATTTTATTTAAGAAGTCATCCGCCTGCACATCTACTTTCACTTTATCTTCATCATTGGTGATAAGTTTAGCCGTACACATGAAATCTTAACTAATCTTCGAATGAGTTGAATGATTGTGTGAATACTGGATTTGGGGATTTAAAAAATTCACCGCTGCATGCAATTGATGGTGCAACTGAAGTTCCCACCTATCATCAATAATCTTTCATATCTCTTTCTATGCTCCAAATTCTTCTCCCAAATTTTTTTTGCTATCTCTTCATTTGCTTTATCCATGGCACCATAGATGAACCCCATCTCAGGTACCTTTTCACCATCTGTAATCCTCAACACGTTAACCAAAGATTTGATAGTTTTTAATGCATAAGCCATGTTGAGCCAGAACCTATCACTCAAAATGATTTTCTTCACTTCTCTACGTTCGGGCTTCTTTGACAAACTATGATAATTTCATTCCTTGGAAGTAAATATTTTCTCCAAATGTCAAGTATGCAATATCAAATCTTATTGGAGCAGGACACACCAAGTCTTTCTTTGTAAAACTCCTCATCAAAGCCTAAACTGATTCATGGTTCTATATGAGATTACTCACATGTTATAAAGACAGTAATAATTACTCTATCAAATAATATATTTTTAAACAAAAAAAGTTATGCAATTATGATAAGTATGGTTTATACCTACTTATTCTAACATCTTTAGCCTATTATTTTGTTATAGTTCGAGCTATTTAATGTATTTTATAGTTTATTTTATGTCTTATTTGTAAGAAGCATTATAACATCAAGAATGGAACAAATATGTGTATTCCGGGACCTATCGGGAGTATCAGACTCAAGAAGCAGCAAAAACCAGCATCAGCTGCGCACTGAAATTAAAAAGGCTATAACTTTTGATCTAGAAAGAGTTACGAGAACCACACTATATCGATTTGCATCTACTCGAGGAGATCTAGTCATTTACATATATTTTCCGAGAGATGGGCACTGCAGCGCCCACTGTTCCGCGCCGCAGCGTCCCTCGCGGACCAGAAATATGATTTTAGGGTTTTTTAAGATGCTTAATGACCCAAGACTCTATTATAAATACATGACTTCGTCCAATACTCAGGAGAGCAGGCTAATACACAGTACAAAACACCATAATACATATTTTTAAAGATCCAAGGAGGAGGATTGAAGAGAGACAAGAGGAGACGAAAGCGGTGACATCCGAAGAGGAAAAGATTCAATTCGGGTTATATCTTCTAGTTTCTTTCTTAAAACTCTAATGATTTCCATTAGATTCATGAATTTTTTATCATTGTTTTTATCTATTGTCATGAATTAAACTCCTTAATTCTGGAGAATGATATAACTGATGCTTGAACCTTTATTTTAATTGTCGATTTTGTTATGAAGTTTTTTTAATTTATTTATATTCTTTTGACTTTAATGCTTCTTGATTGTTGGCCACAATTGAAGATGATGAATGTTTAGAATATATCACTCAAGAGAGGGGATTTTGAATAGATTTAGAGAATATAGCCTAGGATTTTATAGAGTTCGAGAGAATCTGTAATCCTTTGAAGTCGTTAATATAGAATCACAAAGCGTAATGAATTGTTAACTATTAGATTTTTATAGAGATATCGAAGTCTATAGTTGATGATATTTTCGCTTGGCACTCGAGAGAGGGAGTGGATATTTTAGGAGTTTTGACTTATAAACAATATAATTGAACAATGATTAATTGGCATGTCAAATACATAGGCGACAGCTAGGTGAAATCAGGATCCAGAATCTCTATCGTATTAGTTACTCATATCAAATTATTTTATATTTTATTTATTTATTAAAATCTTTATTATTATTTTCTAAATAAATTTAGGATTATCAATTATAGTATTTAGTGTGAGTTAACACAATCCATGTGGGTTCGACACTCTAAACTCATTTATACTAAAACTTGACACCGTACACTTGTGGTACGATATAAAATATCACAACAACATTTTGGCACCGTTGTCTGGGATTGTTTGTTTAATTCACATTAATATTATTATCAAGTAATCTTAGATTTAATTGAGATTTAGATTTAGATTTAGATTTAGATTTAGATTTATATTTATATTTAGATTTAGATTTTTTCTTTATTTTCATCTTAAGTTTTGTTTTTGTTTTTGTTTTTATTTTATTTTATTTTTTTATTGTTATATATTATTTTTTTCGTACAGGGAGAGTTGGAAAATAAGCAATGGCAGATCCTATTGGTACACTGATAGCTGAAGTATCATCCCTCACGACCCATCTAGAAGTATTGACAAATCAAATGAGCCAACCATTTATTGTAGCTGATTCTGCTAATGAAATGCTGTTACCCAACATAAGAGCATGTTTTGTGCAAGTACGAGATGAGCAGAAACCTTCCTTAGAAGACCCCATGAGCACATTTGTAGCTACAGCTTCAGAGAGGTTTGAGAAGAATGAGTCAAGGTTGGATAACATCGAAACATGAATGGGCAATATAGAGGCAAAAGTGAAATCTTTATAAGCGCAAATTGGGCTGCTTGTTTCTTCCATGACCAATCAACAGACATGAGTGTTTCCTAGTAATACCGAAGTCAATCCCAATGAGCAATGTCAAATCATAACATGTAGGAGCGGAAAAGAGATTAAAGACATTTCTCAGGACTCAGGCCAGTAAAGAAAAAGAAATAGTATTTCATGAGGAAACAGTAACAGAAGAAGAGAACAAAGGTCAATTGAAAATGAAAGTTCAAGATAAAAAAATCACCTTAAGTGTTTTCAGAGCCATGCCGAGTCCTCAAGATGGTGCAAAATGTCACATGGTAGATATAGTAGAGAATGGAGTTGAAACCAGACAATGTGAATTAGTATTTCAGCAACCTACGAGCATAGTGCAGCCATGCATAAAGGAAGATTCTCTACAGCTAAACCTGAAACCACTCCCAAAGCGCCGTAAAAAGAGGAAAAGAAAGGTCAGTGCTCACTTGGAGATGATCCATGGAAAGTTAAAAAGGAGGCCGAGCCAATTTTACCGAATGTGCAGTCCAGAATTTCCAATTGAAGGACAATCTACATATCCTAGGGGACCATCTATGGATAAATTACCACAACCTGCCAAGTTATCTTTTTCATGTCATAAGAATCGGTGGATACCAAAGAAGAAAGCATATGAGATTACCCAGTTCACTACGTTTAAGCCACCATAACCATTTTGGGTGGTTGTGTCTGGCTGAAGACGTTAAACTTAGCGCTAGCGGGGAGGCAATCCTTACATTTATTTTATTATTATTTTCTTTAATTTTAAATTTTTTTATTGTGTGCTATTGTTTATTTATTCGTTTTGCATGCTATTTATGCAGGTATAACGAGACACACAACGCCCGCGCAACCAAATTCTAACCAGCATGAGCCTGAGCAATTTCATGCACGGTAGTGTTATTCCTCACTCTTGTTCTTTATATTTATCTTTCATTGAGGACAATGCAAGTTTTAAGTTTGGGGGTGTGTGCATGCTGTTTACTCGTTATTTATTTGTTTAAGTAAAAAAAAATATTTGTTTTTAATCCTAGATAGTAAAGCATAAATCCTATGATGAATTTTATTTGTTTATGAGTGAAATTTTAGAAATGATAAGTGCCCAATTTATTTTTATCCGATGTCTTGAGCAGTTGATCTATGTTAGGCTCGTAAGCACTCAATTATAGGTTTTTAGCACTGAAAACTTAAGTAGTTGACAATGTGACTAGTTGAAGAAATTACATGTCGATGAATGACCGTTGATTTTCTAGTGTTATGACGTATGGTATGGATAGAAATAAAAGAAAAAAGTCTCTAAAGAAAAAAAAACCACCTATAACCGATAAGCGTGAAGTTACCCATGGGCGAGTACTAGGACCACTATGAGGAGAAATGCTACCTTAAAGGGTATGTGTGTTGATGAAAAAAGTGCAAAAAAAAAAAGAAGTAAAAAGAGACAAGAAAAGAACAGGAAAAAAATCATACCATACTGAGCATAAAATAAAGCAATTACATAGTATAATTGAGATATCTAGGTTGGTTTGATCCATCGATTCCATTTTTTAAACAAAATCCAGTCTTCATCTTCCACTCAATCAATGAAATCCAGAAAACAAATTGAAGATATAATATAAAGATGAAGATGATAGGCACTAGACATAGTTTGAGCAAGGAACGCAAGTAAAATTTAGCAAAGAAAAGTTGAAGATGAAGTATATGAGTTGATTATGAGAAGAAAAGATGAAGATGGAAGAGATTTAGGGTTAGGTATTCTCTATTTATAATGCTATTTCTAATAAAATATAAAGCTGATTCATTACCCTATTTTGGTTTTTTTTTTTAATTTTATTTTTTTAAAAGATATCATTTTCGTCGGGGCTCCGCCTCTCAACTTATCCTGATGCCCCAATGAAAATTTTCCCGAGGTGGGCCGCCTCAATTGATAGAGTCAACCTTTTTTCTATTTCTAGTTCGAGGCGACAGCCTCGAGGCACCGCCTCGAATTGATTTTTGAAACATTATTTCCGGTCAGATTTGAGACCTATGTCCGGCCAACTTTGGGGCTTATGTCCAGTCGAATTTGGATATAGGTGATATGGTCTGGATTTGGCTGTTCTTTTGGAGTCTTTTGGAGTTTTTCTTCCCTTATAGCATTTTAACCTTACAATCTTCCCAACTTTTCAGGTGTGTTTCTATAAGGAGACTCATCATCGGGGCATGAAAAAATGCAATACCTACACCCTCGGAAAAGAAATTGTCGAGCATATACTGAATTCCTAGCAATAACGTCCTCTGCTGAAGTACTTGGAAAGAGGTTTGACATCGAAAAGTCATCTTGAAGCTCCAGAATACTCTGGACTGGACCAGCAAATACCGAAATTGCAACCAGCACTATAGGGAGGGAAGATGTTGTCTTAGAAAAATTTTCCATTGACTTCATTATTGCCTCCCTCTTGACAGTTAACTGGTTGGGATCTTTCTTGGCATTTTCCTCCCGAGTCATTGCAAAGAAAAAAATGAATATATTAGACTTAGAAAAAATAATAAGTCAAATTATATTTCTATAAGTTTTCATCTACCAAAATTACCTTCAATGGGGTCTCCCTCCATGTCAAGACTGGTAGGCTTCATAGACGCCTTTGAGATTCATGCTCCTCATTTCTATGATTTAGAAGTCACCTTAGCACCCAGAGAGGCCTTGGGGAAACCAAAAGCTTTTTCCTTTATGCTTCGGTGGTAGTCTGTGGCTTCTCGAGAAAACTTTCCTCGATAAAGAGGTTGAATGTCTTGAATCACCCTGCAATATTCATCTTGGCTCAGGTTCATTAACCCCAGAGAAATGGTCCATTCAGTTGAATAGATCTTGACCATTCCCCAATTGATGTCTAGCCTGTCATCTACACATGCCTTCAACTGATACCGAAGACGCCTCATGAACTCTTAACAAATAGGCCTTCTCAAACTTCACCTTAGAGTCGATATGCCTCACCACGACCATCTACTATATCAACTCATGGAGAGTTTTCCCACAAAGGCACATCGGATCAAGGAAATCATTCTCAAAAGACCATACATACTTTTCATAGTATTTAACCCTCAAATGAGAGGAAACATACCTTATAACACCTTTAGCTGCAAAAGCACACAAAAACCATCAGTATCGAAACACATAAACCAAGGCAAAAATAGCAACAATAACACTTACATATATTTTATTGATGGCGAGAGAAATTCGATAAGACTAGTGTCCCGACCTCCTCTAGGCACTAGTAACCTTCAATGGGGGATCAAGTCCCCATTCTCTGAAATCTATTTCGGGCACAAATGCCCTATAGAAGTTAATAATGAAGCTTTTCCCTTTTGTGCCCTAGACAAAATGAAATTATTTGACTCCAGACTTCAGATAGTAAAGTAAAAGAAATTCAAAAAGGGTAAAAATGTGTTCGTCTGAAAACTTCATGTTAAGGGCCTATAAAGCTCGTAAGCCTAGCAATACGATGGGTTCATTTACATGGGGAAACACATTCAACACAGAAAAAAACTCATAAACCAATGGGTGAATAGAAAAGGTCGGATACTATATTTGTTTCCTGAATAATAAAATCTCATCTTTCCTAACGTCTTAGGGATTATAGAGGTCTCCATGGTAGTCCTCCATCTCCAATGTATCATGGAGGTTTAATAAATCGAACACTTCTTCCAACAGTTTTTTTCTAACACGGAGACATCATTTTTGCACAAAATGTTCAAAGCCTTTTTACAAGAGATAAAGGAAAAAGCTGAAGAAGTAAGAATTTTCTCTTAAACATAAAAGCAAATAGACAATAAAGGCTAAATGAAAGCCTTAGGCCTAGTTTTATAAATTCATTTAGGTGAAAACTCTTTGAAAAATGTGCAAGTCATTTAAATTTCATGATCATTAGATGTTTATTACATTTATAGGACATTTAATCACAAACGACTGTAAGCCTGATGTACGAAATGTCGAGACACTTGTCCTCGTCTTACGCACCGCTTATTTCAAAATAAACGGTCTCACGGGGATGGATGCAGGTGCTCAGATTTAGCACTGCCACCAGAGACACGTGTCAACAGACACGAAAGTCTTTCTCAATACGTTTCTTTAGTTGAACTGTTATGTGCGGGCAAAGGTCTATTATGAAGATAAAACGTGTCATGGTATAATTGTACTAGCATAACGAAAGAGTTAGGAATCACTTCTAAAGTTTGACTAATCCGGAGTGATATTACTCCAGAGTAGTTCCACCACATCTCTAAGTACATTATTCATGAGTAGCGTTATTCTGGAGTGGTGTCATCCCGGAGTGATGCTATTCTGAAGTAAAATCATTCAAATATCAACACACTTTGGAGTAAAAAGAAATCTAAATTCTTAAAGCTATCCAGTTCAAATTAGTTTCGAAGATAGTCTACTTCTAAGTACACCAGAAACACTCTGACCTCGATAACAATGCCTAAGAGAAACCCGAAAAGTTCAGAATATCCTAGAATATCTGAGAAAGCATGATGACAAATATATATTTTCCCATAATTAGTTAAATTTAATAACAATCCACTTACCTAACATACAAGGTTAATTAGCATGTTTAACGACATTGTCTTTGTTGGGGCAGATGTGGATCCCCTAGGGTCGGATCGATACCTTGCGCAGCGGAAGTGAGTCTAATCTCGTGGATATCTAGCATGGGTGTATTTTAAAAATATTTTATGCAAAACTAAATTCTGTTACGAGTCTGTAGAAAAAAAAAGGGACCAAATCGGAGTCCGGAAACTCCAAAATGGAGAAAATGAAATTTCAGCGTGGGTATCAGGTCACGGCAAGTCGCGATGCTCAGGTTTGGGCATCGTGATGCCCACTTACCCAAACTGCGAGCATCGCGATAGTCGTAACACTAAATTTTGAGTGTCACGACGCCGGAGATAAGAGTCGCGATGCCGACCTATGAGTAATTTTACCTTCAAATCAATTCTAAACACTTCTAATTTTCTCCAAATACTTCAATACACTTAAAATCCAATTTTAGCATCAAAACAATCATCAACACATGTTATACAACAAACATACATATATTATAAATACATAAATGTATTTGTTTGAGTCAAAACACAAATCAATTTAGAATCTTACAATGAAATGACTCATGAACAATTCTAGGTCACTCAAATGTGGTCAAGTGATTCTAGAATGATAGCCATTACCCTAAGCTTTAATCTAGAGTTCCAAAATCTTATTAATTTTTCTATGTTTAACATGAATTTCTTTGACCCAATTATAAACGTATTGTGTTTATACTTCCAATGTATCCTAACACAATTCATTAGCCTAATTTAAACTTTAAGTTATGTTATTATGCATCCAATACATAATTCATCACTATATGTCTCACTAATTAAAACTCACTAATGAAGAACATAACTTGGGAGAATATCAAACATTACCTAGTAAGCTTGATACAAATATCAAATCTCCTTCTCATTTGTTGAAATAGTTGGAGAACTTTCAAAGTATAGCAAGCTTGACTCCAAGATCCAATCTTGATTTCAATGCTAGTAAACTTCACTCCAAGATCCAATCTTGATTTCTCATTGTTTAAATGGTTAGAGATCTTCCAAAGCTTCTCTAAACACTTCTCTAACTTAGTCTAACTTCTCTAGAAATTGCTTGTTTTAGCTTTCTTAAGCTTGATTAAAACCTTTGCTCAAGTTTGCTATTTATAGCAAAACTTAGGAAATTTTTAATTAATAAAAGTTTTAATCAACTCTTATGAGGACTTAATATCATTTGTCCAAATATGTATAATTAGGTGTGACTAATCACATTTGTCTATCACTTTGATTAATCCAATTACATCAAGATAAAGTTTAATTAATGGATTAATTATATGTTTACCACTTTGATTAATCCAATTAAATCAAGCCAAATACACATATAATTACATATTTGCAATTACCAAAATATCCTTAAATAGTAGATATATTTATGAAATTATAACGAAGCCCTTGTGTAATTTTGGATTAATCCAATTAGGTTAAAGTAAATAATTAATATTATCCAATAACATTTAATTATCTTGGTAGATAATTATAATATCAAATAATATTTATTCTCAAAATAATCGGCTATCCAGGTGCTCAATAAATACACTTCATATTGTGAGACTCTTTAAGTCTAGACACGTTCATTATATAAGCCTAGCTAATAAGTTCGCCCTTCGGCCACCTCTGAATTCACGAATAATACGAATTATCTTTCTAAACTATACAAGTCGAGGTCATCACATATGTTTAACAATCCCTCTATCGTAGGCTATTCGAGTTGTGTTTAGGAAACATAGAATACACCATCAAGTTTTCGAGGCGCACATCTCATGTAGAAATGTCCATGATTCTTTACAACTAATGAGATCCACTTTAGGTGATCGGATTTGGCTAAATTATTTAAGAATCATGACTTAACACATGGATACCTAAACCTCTTCTGGTATACATACGAGCTGATAAATTCTATCTTGATAAGTACTTTATTAATGAGTGCATAGGTCCATATCCAACGAACACTTAGAGGCCAGACCATAAAAGGTTTCTGACATACATGACATCTAAATGTGGAGGATCTCACATAAAATCAATGATATCATATAGTCAAAGGATCACATATGTTACTTTACTCGAGGAGATTCCTACTGACGGTGGTGTGGACTTCAAACTATTAAAACATGTGCTCAAGTTTGCTATTGCCCTCGTAGTTCTGACTATCTCATTGTGTATCATCTGGTATGCCAATCTCGGGGAGGGAGATTGTCCCCGTAGCTCTGAAAATCTCATTGTGTATCATCGAGTATACCGATCACGAGGAGGGAGAGGGCCACATAGATTTGGTCATCCTATTGTGTATCATTGGGTATGCCTATCACGAGAGGGAGAATGCCTCTGCATACAACATGTACCGGTCTTAACGGGTTTACTTACTGACCAAATAATGTAAACCTTGACCAGGAACTGTTAAAGAAATGATATTGTTATGATACAACTCAATGTTAGTTGCGACGCTTTTGCAATGGTATCATAACTAATCATTCTATGGTCAATTACATCTTTACCATATATAAAGAGATGTTATATAATAGAAACTATTTATTTTATTCATAATAAAATATTTACATAAATATTTACAGGGAAATACATAATAATTGGCGCTCCGAGCACCAACCCTAACAAATTCTCCCACGTGCTCTAGTGCCAATATCAATTGTATCTCATATCCATCAAATCCACTTGTGCATCAAATAACTTCAAAGGAATGGCCTTGGTAAGTGGGTCTGCTACATTATCTTCACTCGGGACCATGCACACGATAATTTCCCCTCGCGACATAATCTCTCGAATGATATGTTACTTCATTTCCACATGCTTCGACTTCTGATGCGCCCCTGGTTCTTTTGCTTGTATAATGGCTCCATTATTATCACAGTATAATGGAATCAGATTCTCGATACCTGAGACAACTCTCAATTCTGTGATAAAGTTCTTAACCCAAACAACTTCATTTGCAGCTTCAGAAGCTGCAATATATTCCGCCTCTTTCCAAAAAACTACACCTCTATTTAGGGTAAACACGAATCCTGATGTAGAGTTTCTATCATCAGGATCCGATTGGAATTCTGAATCCGTATACACATTAACCTACAATTCATTTCCTCAATAAATCAGAAACTCATCCTTAGTACCTTTAAGATACTTTAGGATATATTTAATGGTCATCCAATGGTCATTACCTGGATTGAACCGATATCTGTTGGTCACACTAAATGCGAAGCTGATATGAGGCCTAGTACATAGCATGACATACATGATTCTGCCCAAACACGAAACATAAGGCAGATTAGACATTCTAATCTTCTCATCTTCTGTTTGTGGACACATCTTCTTCGAAAGATGTAGGCCATGTCTGAACGGTATATTTGCTGTCTTACAGTTACCAAAATTGTACCGTTCTAAGATCTTATATATGTACTTTGATTGTGATAACCCAATAAACTTCATATATCCATATAGAGTTTTATGCCTAAGACATAAGAAGCTTCACCCAGGTCTTTCATGAAAAATTCTTACAAATGTCAGTTTTGACGCCCCACTAAGGGTGGTAATGGACCGGGCACAGGTTTAGCTTTGATAAGCATGGCCCCGAGCCCAACCATTTGAATTTAGGCTCGGGCCCAGGAAAATCCCGTCTTGGGCTCGGGACAGGCCGTGCTTATAAAAAATTATATATATATAATTTATTTTATATATATATATATTTATTTATTTTAAGCTCGGGCCAGGCCGGGCCAAGACTTTTTTAATTGAGCCCGGCCCGGGCCTGGGCCCTAGCCGGACCTCCCATTTTAAAGCCCAGCCCGGATTTTTTGACCCCAGGCTGAGCTTTTTTGCCACTCTTACGCCCTATATCATCCTGATATCATTCTCAATGATCAAGATGTCATCAACATAGAAAACTAAAAAAACCACCATACTCTCATTGGCCTTCTTATACACATAGGATTCTTCCGAATTCTTGAGAAAACCAGATAATTTGTTTTTCTTGTCGAATCGAAGATTGCAACTTCGTGAAGCTTGTTTAAGTCCATAAGTGGACTTATTAAGCTTACATACCATCCCCGAGTTTGCAATGGATACAAAACCATTTGGTTGTTCCATATAGACTTTTTCGTCAAGAAATCCATTTTGAAAAGCCGTTTTGACATCCATTTATCAAATCTCGTAATCATAGTAAACAGAAATAGACAATAAAATCTTAATAGACTTTAGCATCGCTACTGGCGAAAAAGTTTCATCGTAGTCAACACCATGTCGTTGTGTTTGACATCTAGCTACCAGTCGGGCCTTAAAGATTTCAGCCTTTCCGTCAGGCCCACGCTTCCTCTTGTAAACCTATTTACTGATAGGAATAATTCCTTCAAAAAGCTGAACCAAGTCCCAAACTTGATTCAGATGCATAGAGTCTAACTCCGATTTCATGGCCTCTTATCATTTCAAGGAGTCAATGTCCAACATCGTTTCTATATAGGTAAAAAATATCAGTCTCTTCAACTAATAGAACATCAAGACTCATTTCTTGTATAAATACAAGCTTTTATGAAGTCTAGATACCCTTTCAGACCTACGAAGTGTGGGTAATGAAGGTTTTTCATCTACTGGAACATAAGTTTCCTCTGTTGGTTCGTTAGTCTGAGATTGTACTTCATCAAGTTCAACTTGTCTATGATTACCTCATTCAGTCAAAAATTCTACCTCTAGAAATTTTATGAAACAAGCTATGAACACATTTCGATGCTTGGTATCATAGAACAAATATCCTTTCATATTTGAAGGATATCCAACAAACCTAAACTTTTACCCTCGAGGTAAAAACTTATTTTGTTGAGCCATCTTGACGTATGCAGAACAGCCTCAAACCTTAACATAATTAAGATTCGGTTTCCTACCGGTCTATATTTCATACGTAGTTGCATGAACAATTTTAGAAGAAATATTATACAAAAGATGAGCGGCAGTTAAAAGAGTATAACCTCATAAGTAATAGGGAAAATCTATAAAAATCAACATAGATCGCACCATATCCAATAATGTCCAATTTCTTATTTCTAACACTCCATTATGTTGTGGAGTACCAGAAAGAGTATATTGAGTGAGAATCATAATCTTCTTTAAATAATCAGTGAACTCTCCACTCATATATTCACCGTCTCGATCTGATCGAAGACATTTAATATATTGACTAGTTTGTTTTTCTACTTTTATGTTTCATCATATAAACATAATCGTCACGTGACACATCATTGGTAAAGGTAATAAAGTATGAAAAACCACTGTGAGCAGTCTGACTCATAGAATCATATACATTAGAATGTACGAGTTCCAATAAGTCAGTGACTTGGTGTCCCACAGCAAAAAATGAGGTTTTGGTCATTTTACCCTTAATGCAAGATTCACAAGTTGGATAGGTTCAATAGTAAGATCCTGAATCAAACCATTCTTAACCAACTGTGTTAGGCTTTTCATGCATATATGACCTAACCTCATATGCCAAGTTCAGTATTATTTATTTCAGATAGTTTACGTTTATTAATTCCAGTATTTAAGATATCTCGAGAATTATGTAAAATGTAATGACCACCCTCATTTGGACAAACAAGGATCTGAATATTATTTCTATCACATAAATACAAGGAATAGTTCTTAATATTTACATGATATCCATTTGAATCTAAAACAAAAAGTGATATAATACTAGCTACGCATCCCGGTACAACATAGTAGTCATGCAACAAAAATCTCCCACTGGGTAAGGGAATCCCGCATAATCACACTACAACTGCATCCAGAGAGTCATCACTCTCGAATCGCAACTGTATCTCTCCAGTTTTCAATCGTCTACTTTCCGTCAGCACCCGCAACGAATTGCAAATGTGAACTGGACAAACAGAATCTAAAATCCAACTAGATGTAATAGCTTCAGATGTCGATGCTCTTTCCTTCTTGATCTAGAAAGGTAGTCAGGACAATTGCTCTTCCAGTGTCGATCTTCTGACCGTGGTGGCACTTGTCTTTATAAGCTATATTGGGCTTCGCTATCTTAGCCCGTGGAGGAACATTGAAACCTTTCTTCCTTTTCCCTTCGTCTTCTTCCTCTTCGACTTGGAGTGAGAAGAAATGGAAAGTGAAGTAGGTTTCAAAAGGTGAATCAACACACTCTTCCTTAAATCCTCATTCGTTGTGAGAAGCATCATATGCAACTCATAGTAAGAACAGTGAATCTCATTCATATTGAAGTACATCACAAATTGACGATACGACGCTAGGAGCAAACCAAGACTGATACTCCGTCTTCGAGTATCATTGAGAGGGAAATCACTACGCTTCAATTGCTCGATCAGATCGATCAAATGAAGCATATGTGTGCTCACGGGCTATCCCTCGTCAAGTCTTGAATGGAACAGTTCCATTGCTACTCTGTAAACCAAGACCTGTTCTTGATTCATAAATGATTCACAAAGTTATGTCGTCATGCTATATGCATCAGACATCTCAAAATATTGCTCTTGAGTTCCGAATCCAGTGAACTGAGAATTTATGATTTAACTCTTAAATCATCATTTTTCTATCTGCGAAAAGTCCCAAGTTCCTCTGGTACCACATCATCAGATACAACAAGGAGAAAAAGGTCAATTAATACATATTCATTCTTCTCAGATACGATGACAATCCTCAAATCAATATCTCAATCTGCGAAGTTCTCAGCACTTTTGAGCTTATTCATATCAAATATACGAGCAAAGAGGTTGTTTGAAGAAGCCGTCATCGGAAATCTATCACATAGATAGCGAATAAACGGTTAGCATAAAAATAATTTCATATAATATCATAAAACATTAAATAGATCATGGGTTTTTAATCTAAAAAATTCCACTCCCACTATTTCATGCAAAACTGTAATTCACAAACAGAATACATAACATGCAATAATCAAATTAAATATAATAGTGAAAAGTGGACCCTATTAATATATTTCAGCTCACAGTTTTGGCACGTTCTCGCCTACGTATATTTATTAGGTAGACAAATCATTGTCAATCACTCACCAGTGACTCATGGATTTCGGTCCTGATCATTTCTCGTTGTGAGAAATTTGGCACATTCACAATTAGACGTATCAAGGTTAAACTTGTCAATGATAAAATCAAGATACTCTCGTAACCCTGACAGTTTTGGCACGTTCATGATTCCGTTTTTGCTTGAATTTACCTAATATCATGTATTTATCCAGTATAGCTATATCCTCACTGATGTGGCACGTTCTCAAATATAGTCGTAGAAAATTTATCCATAAGCCGTATTGACAAGACGAAACAATGAACATGCATCAAATATATATAAATTATAAAACCTTATTTCAAATAGGGATTTTTCGTAAAAGATGTTATTCATTTTATTTAATCAAATTAAATAAATACTTGCATACATAAAATAAAGATTAGATTAAACATTAAATTTAAAGGCATAGTCATATCATGTGTTCAGAATCATACTCGCTCTGATACCATTTTGTAGGAGTTTTTGGGAGGTATAACTGAGTAACGCAGTGGAACGCGGAAAATCAAAATTTTCTAATTTCAATAATTTTTTTCCTTGGGAAATTAAAATAAACTAATTTATTCTAATTATTCAATACTTAAAAAAACTGAATTGTGTACCCAAAAGTCAATTTTTTTTTCCAAATTACCGTGACACCCCCAAAGATTTGTATTTTGATCATTTTAGTCCTAATTTGTCAAATATAAATTTAAGTGATTTCAAATCACTACCAAAATGATTTATACATACAATATACATCAAAATACAACTCACACAAAAATCTCATAATTTCACTAAATTGTCGAGAGCACCTCCAAGTTTCATTTTTGTGTATTTTGGTCCAAATTTATTTAAAATAACTTTAGATGATTTCCAATCAACACCATATGATTTGTATATCTTATATACATCAATATACAACACATATATGAAAAGCCCCAATTTTAGTTTAGATTAAGAATCCTAATTTCTCAAATTAATCAAATTAACAAAATTAATCAAAACTAATAAAATTCAACACTTTAATCTAATCTCTACAACACCAAACGAGTCTCACCATTTTAAAACAACTTAAGAATAATTATAGATAATCAATGAGTGGCCTAACAACTCTAGAATGACAACAATATCATCAATGATCATAAATGTGCTTAAACACCATTAATAAGCTTATTTTGATAAACATACATGCATACATCTTTCATTAAACTTCCAACAAACTTATTCAAAACCAAGAGAGTAGAAAATTTTTTCAAGCAACACATGTTATAGCTAAGAATAATAGAAACAATTTTCTAGTTTAAGAAAAGTTGAAAAAACTTACTTTACTTGAAGTTTTCTTCAATTTCTTTCTTAAACCTTCACTTTTTCTCTCAACTCCATTTTGTAACTGTGGAGGCTCGACACTTTGTGTGAAGCAAATAAAAAAAAATAAAATCTTTATATATGATTAAGGTTGGCCGAAGGCCTTAGAAAAAGAAAAGGATATTTTTCATTTTTCAAACCAAAAATAAAGAAGTCAAATCCAATTTGACAACTATTTCTTTGATGTGAAGTCAAATTTTTACTAACTTTATTATAATGGTAGATATCTATATTTTAATTATTTAATAATTAAATAATTAAATAATTACTTAAATACAAATATCTTTAATATATGTATTATATTTACTTTAAATAATCTAAATACATATATTAATGATATATGTCAAATAAATGTGTATTTAATAAAATCATATATTAAATACAAATACATATTAATTAGGAAATGACCAAAAGGACCCTATGCATGTATCTTTCGTTTAACCATTAAATGATTTATAAATAATCAATATTATTAATAAAAGTTTCCCTAGTGCTCTACAAGTATATTTCATTCGTGAGACTCTCTAGGTTCAGACATATCTGTCACGAAATCCTATTTCGTGTCCATAATTTATCCACCCGTAAATTATGACGAACACATATAAACTCATTGAACCATACAGGTCGATGTCGTTGCATACGAATAATCCCTCCGACACAGGTATCCAGGTTACTCCATATATATATATATATATATATATATTATATATATATATATATATATATATTATATATATATGCGTCAAATCTCTATTGATATAACCACGTCGACGTTTCTATTAACAATCTCTTAATAACATTCAGAACTCACTTCTATAGTGTACTACGGGTCCATGGATTTAATAGATTGCTAATTCCATATGAATACATATGCTCTGTATATAGAGCTGGCAGGTTCTATCTTGACACACACAGGATATCCTGAGGATCAGTTCACAACCAACGAACAGGTGGAGGTCTGACCTTAATAAGTTGGTGACGTGACTGCCATCAAAATGTGGAGGATATCTCATATATCCACTGTGGTATCTCAAGTCAAAGAATTATTATGTTACTCAACCCGAGAATATTCATATTGATGTTGGTGTAACATCCATTAAGAATCTTCGGTGAGTCGTTCAGTGTTTATCCGATATAAACACCTACATATCTATACAAGTCTCCGAAACTCATGGTTAATTGAGAATCAACCATTGAAATCCAAGATTCCAATATACGATATGTACCGGTCTCAACAGGTTTACTTATTGACCAAGTAATGTAAACCTTGATCAGGAACTGTTAAAGAAATCAATGTCAGTTGCTATTACAACTGTATCATAAACTAATCATTCTATGGTCAATTACATATTTACCATATTTAAAGAGATGTTATATAATAGAAATTGTTTATTTTATTCATAATAAAATGTTTACATAAGTATTTACAAAGAAATACATAAGAAATTGATGCTCCGAGCACCAACCCTAACAGGTCTCTCATATAAATTATGACAAACACAATAGATAGAAACACAAGACAATAAGTGTTCTTTACATGTCTCCAAACCTGTTACACATTCTCAGACTCGGGCACATAACATTCCATTTGATAACATATTTCTATTTATTCTCACATGATGATCGATTATATGCAACACATTTGAAAATTTTGACAAATACTAGGCATAAAAAAATAAAAATTAGAAAAAATAAATTTTTATATCTATGATATATCTTTGTTGTGTCAATTATATGTATATCTATCACTGTTATTACAATAGTAGACACTTTGTCCATGAAACTGGATCAAGGCTTGGCACGACCCATATTATTTTATGGAACCAATTAAAAATAACTTTTTACGACATTGAATATTTCCTTAAAAACAAATTTACCTCCCGTTAGTTTAAGAATTAAATAATTTATCAAATTTCAATAAATTAACTATTTGTTAACTGTTTGCTCCATAGATTACTTTATATGAAAATATTTGACATGAATAAGCTAATTTTGGACTAAATTTTAGGACCACGACAAACTATCTATGTGTATTGTTGATGTGGTTTTTTACCCCAAGAAAGGTTCAAATACCGAATATGGGTAAAATATGTATTGTACTTAGCCAAAATTGGTGGTAAAGGCCCAAGGGCCCGTAAAGATAGAATGGATTGATGGAGGAACCCAACCACATGATTTAGCGGGGGGTTTCTCCCAAAGAAAAAACTTTTTGAGAATGAACCAAGTTGGATACCGACCCGCCCTCATAGAGGATGTTGATTTGAGGTTTTCTAACAGTGAAATGAGCGATTCTGATTGGCACATTTAAAGGTAGTTGATGAGAGTTGTGATGATAATGATGATAAAGTGACATGGGCTGATGTTATTGGTAATGAAATAGTGAATTTGGAAGCCTATATAAATAGGTTGAAGATTCAGATTTAAGGGTTAATAAATTTTGCATCTCACAACTTGTAAAAATACTAAGAGCTTAAAAACCAATGATAAAGAGAGAAAGCTGATCGGTTAACTGATCAAGTGAGTAAATTGTATCTTGATGGTTGTAGGAAGATCAGTGATACAAGCTTGATGGTAATTGCAGACAACTGCCCTTTGTTGTGTGATCTCGATATATCTAAGTGTGTCGTCACTGATTTTGGTATTGCATCCCTAGCTCATGCAAACTATCTCGATGTATCTAAATTATATTGGGCTGTGTAAGACCCGGAGTGTATTATCACTTGGAGAGTTCATTTTCTCATTGTAACTTAGGTCAGTCTTGACCCCAAACAGTAATAAAATACACCTATTTTTGCATGTGGACGAAGGTTTGAGCCATTCTCCTCTGAACCACGTAAATTATGTGTTTATCTTATTTGCCTGCTAAGTTTGCTTTAATTCCCTACTAACCAAACAAATTCATTATTGAGTGAGATTTGTTCAATAGGTCAATTTTCCATTACCATTGAAACGAAAAATAGTCCACTCTTCCACGTGCCACACACTATATGCTGATTTGGTTCGTACCCACAGTTTGTAAAATACACTAATTTTCGTATATGTTCTATTTTTATATTCGAAGACCTGGACCAGCAGAGCCATAGCCCATGCTTTTGGGCTATGAGGTCCAAACAAGTTTGGTATAAATTTTAGAGTGAATTTATTTAACCTCCATTTCCTATCTCAGTAGAGCCTGTTTTTAAAAATATAATCTACAAATACTTTAGTTAATTTAATTTCCTACTTTATCCTATTTAATTTTCTAAGTATCCTACTCTCTCTCTCTTAATTGTGCTTTGAATATTGAAGCTGGGACAGCTGAGGGCTTTAATTACTCTGCTTAAGCCAAAATCGGTGGTTTTACAGTGAGGTTTCCAACGATTCAAAAAAAGAAGAAGATTAGAGGCAGTTACATGGAGCTAAGGAGTTGTTTTTATCGGACCACCATGATTTTTAAGCAAAGTGAAACTATAATTCTAAAAGTTACGCGAGTTTTCATCATATTTATGTTGATATTTGATATTGAATAAATAAGTTTAGGTGAAATATGAATAGATATTGAATAATTTATTAGATATTTTAAAAAAAAATTTAAAATTCGATTTCGCCCGAATCCGCGTCGTAACATTAAGGATAATTGGAAATTAAATGGTTACCATGAGAAATTAAATTAACTTAATTATTTAAATATTATATTCTAAAAAAAGGGGTCGAATCAGATAAAAATTTCTTATCTTTAACAGCAACAAAACAAGAGATAAACCTCTCAAAACAAAACAAGAATCAAGAGATAAGCATTAAGCAAGCTTTTCCCTTGAAAAATTGAATTTATTAAAAATTTAATCCAAATTAAAAATCATATCAACCTTGTGGACCCCACACAATCCTGAAAATCACAACATTGCATTAGTTTGTTACCAAGTAATTTTCAAGTGTATTTATTTCTATTTTTTCACCCCCAAAATGCAACTTACTTATCGAGGAGAATTAAAATATATATATATATATATTATATATATATATTATATATATATATATATATATATATATATATTAATTATAAAAATAAAAACAAAAACTCACTCCATCAAAACGAACCCAATAAATTTTCAAAAAAAAAAAAAAAAAAAAAACGAACCCAAGAAAAAATAAGGAAAAAAATATAAAAATAATAATAGCAGGAAAAATAGGGGGAGTAGCCCTTTGAGTGAATTGAACCAGGGGCCAGCCAAACTTTTTCAGGAAGAAGAAACGATCCTAGTTTTTTTTTTTTTTTAATTTTTTTAAAAAAATTCCATTTCAATGATACCATTTTTGAGGTAAATGAATCTACATCTTTTGACAATTTTTTTAAATATTTTGTTGTCTCCTGTATATGTTACTTTACATTTGATTAAAGGCTGCTGCTTTAGTTTTTCAATTGGGTTTTGAATTATTTTCAGGATTATTAGGAATCTCCTTGCAAAAAGAGTTTCGGTTGAAAGATCTGTGGTTTGGAGCTTGTAAATGCAATTCTGTAGATACCTTCGAGCTTGGATCTGTCGTCTTTTTGCATGCATGGGGTCAGTCATTCCATTTCCATAATTCATGTGAATTTTTTTGTTTTAATTTTAATTTTTCATTATATATTTGTTTGGTTGCCAAAATTTTAGATTGGTAGTTGATGGGAATAATAAAGTTTCAATCTTTGATTATTATTCAACTTTCTACAGTTTGGTTTCTAAGAAGAGTTGGCAACAAAGATAAAGAGATAAAACATTGAATCTTAAATTTTGGTTTTTGTCACCCAACATCACAGAAGTATCATTTTTGGTATTTTTGTAGAATTTGGATAAGTTGAAACATACGAGTTAAAAGTTTTCAATGTCATGTAAGGCGTATTTGTGTGGTTTAAATTAGAATCTTTAGTGTTTGTGCTTGATTGTTCTTTAAGGGGGAGATATGGTGTAGCCTTCTCAATTTTCCATTCTTTTCATTAGCATTATAAGATATATATTCTAGATACCATGATGATATTTTACGAGATGACTTATATAAGCTTTATTCATATGATTTTGGTTTTGTATAAATTAGCCTTGTATTGTACTTTTATTGAAATGTATTTCTTTCTGATGGTATGAGTCTTTGTGCAAATATTTTTGTTCCATGTGGTGAATATGATCATAGGCTTCATTTTTGTATGACACTCAATATTTTCATATTCTGGGAGCTTGATCGTGGATGAGTAGTTGATGACTGGTGCTAATCAATATTGAGGTACGACCTGATTTGTAACAGAGCAGAGGCTGTTTTGGATGCTGTAATGAACCCACACTGATAACTGCAGTGGATGAGCCATCAAAGGGATTGAGAATTCAAGGCCGAACAGTGAAAAAACCTAGCATATTAGAGGATTTCTGGAGCTCTGATTCTTGTGAGATGGACAATAGTATTGTGCAGTTCAGAAACCAAACCCTCGGTCCCTTGAGTGGTGATAGCAGCATGAGCAAGCCTCCTGAATTTGTGAATCATGGCATGTTCTAATGCATTAATTTTTTCTTCTATTTCTTACCGAATTAGGTTATGTTTGGGATTGTTGTGCTTCAACTTTGCTTTGTAAGCACAACAGCTGAAGCATCTAGCGTTTTTACTTAGTTGCAGATGTTTACCACTCACCCACACACTTATAGCGGACAGCTAGTGATATCATCCCACAGCTGCTGTGGATTAAAAGCTACAACTGTCAACACCTCAATCCCAAACATACCCTTTGTTTGACTATTGGATCTCCCTTGTATTTTGTTCACGCATTTACATGTACTTGTTGTTTTGAAGTTATCATTAGTTTGGCGGTTTAGCTTGCCCCTTTTAAAATATTGCTCAAATTCCTGCAGATATCAGTGTTTGGTTGAAAAATCGAAGATTCTGTTTGGTGTTTTGAGTGGTACAACTAGAATTTTCTTGCTCGAATTCATAACTGCTATCTATTTATTCTAGATTCTGAAAAGAAGAGAAGTGGAAAAATAACATGATGTATTTTCATGAATAAAGTGTTGGCTTCACTTGATATAGTTGCTTAGTGTATTAATTTGGTCTATCTGATTTCTCTTCCCTGATTCAACACCACAGGTGCACTTATAAGTTCTCGGACCCTCTTTTGTAAATTTTGCAGCTTAATCATTATCCAGTTTTATTCATGCTTTTGTGTGCGCTTTTTCTTTCACCTTTTGTTCATTTTATTCTCTTTGCCGTATTCATTTCATATTTTTCTCAAATGAAATTCCTTAATCATGGAAGTCTTACTGTGTGCAGGTCTTCTTCTCTGGAACCAGACACGGCAACAATGGCTTGCAAATGAAAAGCCTCAGAATAGACCGCAAATTCGAGAACCTACTATTAGGTGCAATTAACTTTCATATTTTCCTTTACTGAAAATATATATTAATATTTCTGCATCACCTGTATTATTCTGCACATCCTTCTAGTTGCTGGCATATTAAATTTTGGTGGTGTAGACAATTAAGTTCCCCTGGTCTTGATGATCAAGAACTCACTCAATCTTATAACCACCACCCCCCCCCCCCCCCGAAAATCATTGTTTTTAAAACCAGACCGAGCCGGCCGTGAGTAAAAAACGGTAAACTAGTCGGCCGGATCTTAACCCAAAATAAAAAATAATTATATTTTATTATTTTTAATTAATTAAAATTGTTTATGACGTTAGCCGGTTTTGTCGGTTTAACTGGTTGAACTAGTGACCCATTTAACTTTTTAGATCACCAGTTCAATCACCGGTCCGGTTTTTAAAACATTGCTGAAAATGGCTATATGTGCAATCAAACAAGCCTTTTATGGTTAAAGATTTTGCTCATAAATATCCCTTTGCAACATATTGATTATATGATCCAAATTTTGTGTTTTTTACTTTTGTAGTTGGAATGCGAGTTACGAGAGTTTACTTGGAACTAACAAGCCATTCCCCATGCGAATCCCCCTCGCTGTAAGTTTGCTTTGTTTCTGATTAGCTTTCTAATGTTATTCTTTGTTAATGTCAGCATAATTCTAGAGTCCGGGATGCTTACCCGATATTCTTTGACAGGAAATGGTGGATTTCTTAGTTGATGTTTGGGAACACGAGGGTTTGTACGATTAAGAAAGTGCAACTCGGATTCTCTGAAAATGCACATATTCCATGGAACTTATTCGAAGTTTTGCTACTAAACCATTCATAAGTATATAGGCCATTGTATTTCTCTCTAGCCTTTTTTCTCAATTATTAGTTTAATCATAATAAAACAAGCATCTGTTTCCATGCAAGGAGCTCTGGGTTTGATCTCACTGATTAGATTATATTAATCGGTTCTGCACCGCAAGCTCTAGTCTCTTGGCCTAGTTTAAATTTACAGAAAATCCTGGAGATGGTCTTTAAAGGAGTTTTAGCATTAATGGTGAACAAGAATTAACTTGCTATACAATCTTACAATTTTCAGGAAATAATTTGTTTGCTCACTGCAAGGACTCTGCTGGGGCAACTGTTTATGCTGAATAAAAATCTTAATTCATATTGTATAGAGGTGGTCATTAGAAGAGTCGATAGGTCTGTCGAGATCTAAAAATTTTGCCTAAAATTAGGTCTATAGATTTTTTAAAATGTTTGATTTTTAACCGTATAATATGATTTTTATATTTTTAATTGTTTATAGGTAGGGTCTTACTTTAAAAATTTGCTTAGGGTCTTCAAAAACTCGGGACCATCCTTGATAATTTAATAACAATTTATTCAACTTTGGTTTTGCTACTGTATATGAGAGTAACTCGAAATTGATACATGTTAGGTTTGATATTACAAATTTCAAGTATTGTTGGCAAATGTGTCGGAGCTTGAAAAATCAATTCTTAAATTCAAGTATTATTTGTTAATATTTTCAAGATATTAAAAATGTCAAATTTATTAAACTTGAATTGATACTTTTAGTGTATTTCTTCAAACTCAAATTTAAATAAAAATACTTAAAATATGATCGGATTTTTTAAAGTTTGATCTATTTATCAATCCTAATTTCAAGTTTAATATCTTTATTTCAAGTTCAATTATTATTATTACAATTTTAATAGTCATCTTTTACTTTAAATCTCTCCTCTTTTGGTAAGCAACCAAAATTGATGCAGCCACCTGGTGGTAGATCCGGCCAAGGTTTCAGTTCGGAACCGAACCGGTTGGAACCGGACGATTCCAATTCCAACCGGTTCCGATTCTGGAACCTGACCGAACCGGTTGGAACCGCTGGAACCGTAGGGTTCCAAGACGAATCATAATCCCCAATTAATGTTTAAATCTTAATTTTTTTTATTTTCAAAAAAAAAAAAAAAAACTAAACTAAACTGAAGGGAACCGGAACCGTACGATTTTGTTCCGGTTACAGTTACGATTCCACTTAAGTATGGAACCAGAACCGAACCGGACCGATTCTACACTTGTGGAATCAAAAATCATACCGTTCGGAACGGGAACCGTACCTAGTAGCCTCTTATTAAGACGCGATTAAAATGTTGATAAAAGGAGCATGTGAATTGTTAAGCCTCCAAATTGGACTTGGCATCAATTTCATTACATGAAAACAAAGATGGGACGTCATGCTTTTCAACTTCTTTTATTTGGTCAACTTACAAATTACAATTAAATTATAATTATAATATATGTCCCTCTCTCTTTCTCTTCACTTTTCTTTCTTCTTTAATTATTTTAAAAAATATATATATATTTGGACAAAAATCTCAATATTGATAGTGGGATGATTATAGTTTATTTGATTAAAAAAATTATTATTACATTTAACGATCCATAATAATATTAATACATGATAATATTAATCTCAAGAAGTAATAGAAGAATTTAGATTCAGTATTAATCTTGTTTGTGCTCAATTTTTTATAATTTTTTGTATAGTAATGGACGATTAATATATCATTTCTTATAAATTCTTATCCAATATTAATCAATTACAATTTTTAAAACAAAAATGATAAACTCACCAACACTCTCACTCACAATAATTCCAACCCTCTCACTGTAGCTACAGTGAACTACAGTAATTCACTGTAGCTACAGTGAGGGGGTTGAGATTATTGTGAGTGCGAGTATTTGTGAGTATATCATTACTCTTTTTAAAAAACTTATCACTGAATTCGTAATAAAAACCCTAATTTTGCTGAACTCATGATATAACATTATTTCTTCACATGCGAGGATTAATTCAAATTTTTTTTTTTTGAATTGTCGGAAATTCCGCCGCCAAACCACTATTTTCGGGCTTAAACGGAATAGGTAAAACCTCCGATTGTCCTAAACTCTTACAAAAAAACATACTCCATGGATTCGAACCCAAGACCTCAAGTCCTCAATGAGATCTTGTACCCTACACCACCAAGCATTGACTAAAAAGAATTAAAAAAAAATATCATAAAAGGGAAGTCAAATCCGAGTTTTCTAGGAAAAAAACTAAAAATAATAGAAGTTTCCTAATGGTACTAAAAAATAACATCAAATACCATTTTGTGGCAAAATAATAATAATAATTATTATTTCTATAAACTCAGTAGCCAGATACATCGAAATATATCCATCTTGTTGCATGCTTCATATATCATGCACAGAGACGTCACTTTAAATTTGTAATTTCATTAATTTCCTAAGTTGTTTATCACAAATAAAAATAAAAATTAACCGATTAATATATTATTTTGCATCCTTAAAATTAAATCTTAGCTCCGCCACTAATTATAAATTCAAATCCGACCACCATAGCCTAACTTACACTACATCAAAAGCATCCCCTAACATGCCAATGTATTATATCAATGCTTGTTTTGGTTTGATATAATTTGAGGCTCGTATATTTATGTATATGATGCTCCCATTTGCATTGGCTTTCCTTTCTTTCACTAAATTAACCAACTACACAAATAGTTAAGGCAAGTTGGTGGTTACTTTAACCATTAATTAATATGAATTAAGTTAGCTAATCAATATGCATTAGTGGAGCAATTAATTAATTAAACTTAAACAATTTCCACAAAGAATTATAATCCATTAGTTGATCTGATCATGAAAAATAGAATGGTCAAATTTAGTAGATACAAATTTTATATGTTCCACGTGGATTTCATGGGAAGTGGATTCTTCAAGGAAAAATGCAAAACGACATGGGATCAATGAGTGCATATTAATAAAAATTAAACTAATCTAAGTGCGTATTGCTTTTTGGGGGAATGCAACTTTTTATTAAAATTTTTTTTTTATTATAATGTTCTATATTGTTTGGTTGCGAGTTTGGAATGTAATATTGTTTTGTCTCTTCAATGAAGAGAAACATTTTGTATGAATTTGAATTCATATCAAGAACAAATCTTAAGAAGATAAAGAGATTTCATTCTCTATATTATGTCAAAAATGAATAATATTTGGTTAATTAGGTCAGTTATGATCTCAATTAATATTGAAGTCAGAAGTGTGCCAATAAAAACTGGGCCCCAATGGGTGGATTGTAATGCTCCATAAACCCAACTCAACCAGCCAAAAGTGTGTTTCAAGGAGGATGAACGGTAATATCTCACATAATTAGTATTAGAGCCAGCTTATTTAATCAGAAGTTTGTCAACAATAATTAAAAAATGATGTATTTTGAATACGTTTAGATTCATATCAAGAACAAAAACATAAAAGACTAAGAGTCAAAGCGAATAATATGAATAATTTTATAAATAACCTAATTTAATCCAATTCCAATGAACCGATGAAGAAGAATCCGTACTAATTCTTCTCTTCTTCGTCTACTGGATTTAGATGGGAATCCCATACCATACTTGTTTTTTTACATTAAAATATTTTACATTTTTGGGTCAGTGCAGCCAGATTGGCTCTATAATCTAATTCTTGCAAGTTGGTATTTTCAAAAACATTTCTTTGAACATGGATGGTATTTTTTTCCCTAGCCGGCCGGTCATCAGAATGGCCACCTCATGATGTCATCTTTCATGTTCGTTTTCTTGAAATTAATTAATTTTGTAGGGACCTCACGAGACTTTTGGAGGGAAAATTATAAGAGTGAAAATAAATGAAAGGTTATAATGATCATCGACCAAAATCCCCATTTGACATAAGTTTATTTGATATAACGGAGATATGATAAATTAATAAATTTATAGTATGGGCAGTTTATTAAATATAATTATAATTTATTTAGTTATTTTTTAATCTTTTATCCCGAGTGCGGACAAAATTATCGTCCATTCGGAAACGATTATGAAACTTACGTCCGAATTTCCATCATATATACCACGATATCACATGGCCGGATATAAATCATGTCGGGCTGGACATAATGCATGTCAGGCCAGACATCGTTCATAGATCGCACATTAAGTAAAGCATAGTATTCATATTATTTTGGATAGTAAAGTAAACACATGCTTGTCACAGATTAAAACAATATAAAAAAGCGACTAAACATGCATGAAGGAATAACAACGATTAACAAATAAAATAGCTAAATATGTAATAAGGTACATAGAATAGTAAGTGCGACCATATATATATGCAGTCGGTCAAAAATGTGTGTATGTCTGGCCGGACATGTCGTACGTCCATTCGGAAATTCTATGTCAAAATATGAATCTCATATGCGAAGAAATATCATAAAGAGCGCCATCAGATTGTACATTTTTCAATGTAGCTAAACTCTGACGACGATTGTAATCGTTGGGTTGATGCCAGATTCACATCGGAGCGTACGAAACTCCAAGGGGATAAAGGTTTTCACTATTATCTTTCTTAGGGTTTTCAATTCTTTTCTAGATTGTTATTAGCTAAATGATATTGATTGGTTAGCCCTAAATTCTCAAAAAGTCTCATATTTTTATAGTGAAACAGATGGGGGATGAGGATGGAAGGGGGAGCAAAATCCCTAATCTTCCTCCAATCCGTCCCTAGTGATTGGTAATCAAAACGTTAGACACAGCTCAAAACATGTTCAGCCAGATTTAGGGTTTGTGATGTATATCCGGCCGGATGTAATCAAGCCCGTAATTCCAGCTAGTTTAATTTTGCATGTAGGCTTACAACTCAAATCATGTCCAGTTGGCCATACAATTTGAATTATACGTTCGATCGGAGATAATCAGATCCCTAAACTTCAGTAACTGACAATTTGCTCACTCACTGACAGTTATATCATATCTGGCAGGATTTAGGATTTTCAAGGTACGTCCGTCTGACTTTTCTAGTTAAAGACAAGTTCGGTCACATTTTGACTGTGTCCCTTGAAGTTTTTTTCCTTCATGAAATTCATCATTTCACTTCCCAAACATTCAGAATGTATCCATGTAAGAGACTTATCATCAGGCTATGCATAAAAATACAGTGTCTATAGTCGTCCCCACTTTGGTAGGCTTGTGCAGTGTATGACAGTGACAAGTCTTTTCGAAATCATGCATGCATTTTTACGTTTTTGGTTCGTCGGGCGTCGCCAGACTTACCTGGTTGTGTTGTAGTTGGATTGTTGTTTGATGGGCCCTCTAATACCTCATTTCGCTGTCATTTCTGAAGTTATTCCATTAGTGTTCCAAGTCACATTGACTTTCTAAAATCCAAACGTATTTGCCATTCCAAGTCCAGTGGCGCTCGAAATCCACCTAGTGTGCTAGCCTTTTCCAATCTTTCCGACTTCATCGGTGTTCCAAATCTGTTTACCGTTCTAAATCTTGTGGCGTTCCAACTCCATCAGTACGTGAGATTAGAGACCCTCAAATCCCCTGCTTCATTTGGTTTGTGAGATGATGTACCATCGGGTCTGTCGATTCATTCAGCTGTGAGAGGCTATATTCTAATGTTATCATTC